>OMMV01231236.1:0-13247 GCA_900302635.1 Chatrabus melanurus | reverse complement strand
CAGTATATTTATTTAACATTAATGAATTTTAAAGAATTGTGCATGTACAAATAGAGTCGAGCTGATTTAGTAAATGCTTGGTTGTGTTCCATGAGTTTGTAAAGACTTTAACTGTGATTATTTATAATTCCTTTTTGCTTTGCTCCAGTGGAATTAAAACTTATTAACAAGGATTGAGATTGTGTCAGATTTAGATGGATGTTGAGGTTGGTGTATGAGCCGTGTTGAGACATATGTAGGATAGTGAAAGTTTATTTCTACAGTATATAGTAGTGTGTGAAATTATATTTATATTCTAAAAAAGGTATACTTTAATAGCATTACTGATTTTCTGTTTATCGTTATTATTATTATTATTTGTTTGCTTGTTTTGTGTGTAGTTGAGATGATCTGTTCCCTCGAGGGGCTGTTATGTAATCACTTCAGAATTACTGGTTTCTGGGGGAAAAAAATTCCGTGACAGGCACCATGGTGGTAAAAGCAGTAGAGCCCGACCGATATGGATTTTTTTGGGGCCGATACAATACCGATATTAGAGAGTAAAAAACCAATATATCTGCCGATATATGAAAGTGTTCATTGCTCACTAATTTTTCCAAAATATCACAAAAAAATGCCAAACATATTAGATTTATACAGAAATCCAGCTGTCTGGGATCGTATTCTGTCATCATGGATTATTTTGTTTGAGCAACCAACCAATGAACGTCACGTTGCCTTTAATCAGATTGGCAGTCACTGTGTCGCTTTCCTCAGAATTTGCATAAAATAGACCTCTCATCTATTTTGGCTCCGACTATCCAGTGGCATAGCGACCACTTGAAAATGAATGGCAGCTGGTCACTTTTCCTCTGTCTCTTGTAGCTAATGTGACCAAGGGATGATGGGGGTCCCACCCATGCTCGACAGCATTGTAAACAATGCTGTCGGACTGCCCTCTGCTGCACAAACTATGTAATGACACCATTTCCAACAGCCAAAGTGTTTTTCTGCATTGTTTATTAGGCAAAATAAAAGTTTTCATATCGGCAAAAATAACGCTGATACCGATATGTTTGTGAAAGGCTCATATCGGCCGATATTAATCCGCCAACCGATATATCACTCGGGCTCTAAAAAGCAGTTGGCGTACTTGTCTCCCAGACAGAAGGTACTTGGTTCAAGGCCTCCCATGCTTTATGTGTATCTTTAGTTGTGTCGGGACAGATATACGGTGTAAAACGTTTGCCAAACCATGTGGATCCATACCAGATCCGCTGTGGTGACCCTGAGCAAAAAATGGGAGCAGCCAAAAGAAATTAGACTATTTGCTGAATATAGACTTTAATTCTGTTGAACATTAGAAAACAACAAGAACTCTGCAGTTAGTTTTAATCTTAGAAGGAAAAAATCAGACATTAACATCTGGAATCAAAAGTCTTCTGACCTCTGCACATACTGCTTAATCTAATTATCCTAGTAGTAGTAATAGCAGTAGTAGTAGTAGTATCTTTGGCGTCCCTGTGAACCAACCGAACCAACTCACAGAACTTTCCACACTAAACAAAATGTGCTTGTGTGACTACCTCGGTATGTTGTCGTCGACTGTTGCGCATCCATACAGAAAGACGATGACACCCACTACGGAGGCAGGAATCAACATCTGGGTATAGAGACCCAACCACGCAAAGTACAAACCAATCTTCTCTCCAAAATACTTCCTAGTGAATGAAATGAAAAGAGATCATTTAGAATATTCAGCATCGTGTTGCGTTTGTACGTTTTATCCCTTGTGATCTGATTGCCCAAGATGCTTTTTAAAATCAAGTGGAAGCAGGACCTGAGAGACATTCATGTACACTAAAGAAATAAAATAAAAAAAACTCTTCAAAGGAAAGGTCTCATGTTATAGCCATGTTCATGTATTATGTATCATATTCAACAATATTGTCTCAAGACTAAATGTAAATATGATTAACTATTATTACAGACTTTCAAAATAAAAGTTGTGACCGGAGCTCTTCAAAATGTGATTTGTTCTGAAGAAACTGTAGTCCTTTATAAATGTGTCCTTACCGAACAAGTCCAATGGGTTGGTATTTGTAGAAGGCACTGTAATTAGCCCACTCCTCGTACAAAAGCTGGGGATGATAATCAACAATGCAAACATTGAAGTTAAATGAGAAAATTCACTCACTGAATGCCGTTGTATTTGTATTTCTTAAAGATTGATGTAAGTGAAGTCCAAGACATATTCAGTGACTTGGAAATATCCGTGTAATTCCAAGTCACTAATGGTTAATGCGATATTTTTGTTAAAGCATTTGAATTACAGCCTAAAGTCGACACTACCAGCATATCTTGATTCATTCATTTCAACTCCACTGTGGTGGTGTACAGAGGCTAAATTACAAAAGTAAGGTCACTGTCCAAATACTTATGGACCTGTCTGTATGTACCGCCACAGTGTAGGAATTACACCACTTTATATATGTGGCCCCACTTCTTCAAAAATCCAAAAATAAAATAAGTCATAAAATAAATTGGTCAATTATTTCAATTTTTATTTTAATAATGCTTTAATATCTCTTGTGGATTAAAAAAATCTGTAAAAAAAATCTGTAAAATGACTTGAATTGTAAAGCCCGATTTTAGAATGATAATAATAATAATAATTTTTTGTTCTAGTCATATTTATTTTGCTTTTTTTTTTTTAAATAAACGGTGTCATTTTTTGATGGTTTAAGAAGGATTTCAATTACAGTGTGAAAATTTAAATTGTTTCAGATGCTTAAGTAAATTCCATATTTGCAAAAACACAGTGCCGCTACAGCTAATGATGTTTACGTCACTTAACTCGTGGAGCTGTCGGCCTGTCACTGAGCCGTGCTCTGAGCTTTGAGATGATTTAAACATGTGCTGTCATGTGATCTCACCCGAGTCATCTATCGCAGCCATTCCCGAACGCCGCGGCTCACTTTGAAATCTGAAAATCTTATGTGGCCCACACAAACCTTTAATTACAATTTTAATTGACACATGAGACTAAGATGAAGTATTTCCATATATATATATATATATATATATATATAATGTTAAACTAATTCAGATAAATTAATAAAAGATCATTTAAATCCTGTCTTTGTTTTATTATGTCTGATTACATTTTAAAAATAATCATAAATATTTTTGGGTCATTTTAAACTTTATTACAAAATCAAAAATCAAAGAACTTTTTAAATGTATTTTTAATGAGCTCTCCTGGTCCACCTGCAGTACCTTCACGGCCCACACTTTGAGAATCACTAATCTATCGGGTAAAAACACGCTGTAACTTTACTCTGCTTGAGCAGCGGATTAGACGCGCCGGCACTTGTTGCGACACAGTCATCACACTTAGCTCACAGCTGCACTCAAAAACCTTTTCCAAGTTCAGTGACAGAACAACAGTCTTCAGTGGTTCGGAAAAAGCATTCTGACCTTTCTGTCATTGGCCTCTGCGCTCTCTTCATTAATGTCTCCCTGAAAAACAAGAGAGGAAACACAAGTGTTGGTGTTCAGATAAATCATTAGGGAAAAAGGGGAAAGAAAACAAGCCTTAGGAGGGATTTGTACTTTTTCTGAGCTCAGTAAATGTGAGAAATATCACCCCTGTTAAAGTACTGGGTAAAGTTTACAAAATTATGAAGTTATTTTTAATAGTTGCCAAATAGTTAAACATTTATAGTCATGTTCTACACATGGCGCATGCTAGGCATTATGAGTATGCTCGGCGATAAGCGTCAACTGCCTGACCCCTAAGGGTGCATTCATACCTATCGTGGTCTGATTGTCTGTGGAAGGTGTGAACATGCCCTCGAACTTTGGTATGAACCAAACATGCAGACTATGGGCTGCCTGAAGAGGCGGGACTTGGTCCTGCTGCAGGCGGGCCGTGGAGCGGTTCAGTTGTGATGACAGCACAAACCAAGCCAACAAGATCAAATGTGGTGACGATCACGCCTGACTTGCTACAAGGTGATGACCCGGTTTTTTTAATTGTGGGGAAACAGTTGAATACATGAATGACATGTAGATGCTGCTGTGGTCACCTTTTCGCTTTGCACAGTATCTGTAGCAGATTTTGTCATTCCCCGATAGAGTGAAATAAAAAGTGACGCTGGGGTTTTGAACATTGCCCAAAACTCCATGACAGAACCCAAATGCCCCGATGTCAGGTTGGGGGGAGTTGTATTCCGAGCAGTACAGTCCCGGCCAGATTTCTTATAGAATCGGCTTAATTTCGTGTTGGGTCACCCCATGGGATGCCAGCTTATGTCTGGAACCCATCATAGACATTATTACCAGTGTCTGATGTTAGGAGGAGTTCCTCCCAGCAGCTCCAATACATCACATCAATGACGTAGTAGTACCAACCAGGAGAAACTCATGGGATGCATTGGCTCAGGCTGAGGTGAAGTGATGTCACAAATTTGGAAGTCTGCCCACTAAGAAGCGGGACCTCAGTGTTTTAAAGGACAGATTGACAAACTGTGGTTCAGGGACTGGGCTGTAAAAGACCACTATGAAGCAGTCCACCCCCTCCAGCCTTTGGACACAAAGTTTCCGAATTGTAACGAGCAGCTCTACTCACATCGTGGAGAGGGTAAGCGGCTGTGTAGACACCACTGCCCAGAAGACTGGTGATGCCTGTCACGAGAAAACAGACAGAAAGCTGTTCATCATTTCATGCTTTACACAGATGCCATTAACCATTGCTGCTACATCTGCCTAGAACCAGCTGAGCTATACTGAGCGAGTTGCTAAATTGGGAAAATGATGAACATTATTAGCGGAACTTGTAAACTAAATGTTTCAAACGCATGTACCTGTCATAGACCATAAGCATCTGTGGTGTTTTCATCCTGTGAATTCTATTTATTTTTAATTTCCCGTGAAGGCGATAGTAACTTACCCATGCTGTACTTGGCCTTTGTGCATTTTGTTCGTTTCAGTATTTCAAAAACCTGACAGAGAATGCAAACAGAAACTCATTGAATCTACAACAAAACAATGTTAATTTTAAAGACAAATTTTCTGTTGACTTACTATTGAACCTCTGGTTTTGCTGTCAAAGAAATTATCTTTATCTGCAAGGTCAAACCTGTAAACAAACACAATTTATTTTTTTATTCCCCCCTTTATTTAACTGCTTACTAAAGTCCACTGTGATGAATACCACCATAACATAAAATGTGAGAAAAAAAAATCCCCAGTCCTTATTCTTCACTTCTAAACTTACAGTTCTGAATGAACAAAACAATCGTGTACAGCCAATCTTAATACTGTAATAGTTCGTTTTTGTTCCTCCAAACCTACACCTCGTCCCACTGCAGTTATGGCAAAAGACGGTTGAGTCCTGGCAGATGTCTCTGCTGTGCTGTCACGTTGGGCTGGCTACTTGGAGCAGTTGTATAAGGCTGATCCTCTTGCTGGGATGTGAGACATCTCCAGTCCCAGGGTTCTTGTGGCTGATTCTCCAGTCAACTGCGAACCACCAAATGCTGGTGAGATCGCAAAGGCCATGAAACAGAAGAGAGCAGGGAAAGCTCCAGGGGCCTGCGGCATTGGGGCTGAGCTGCTCCAGGCGGGTGGACATGCTGTTCTCCTGGCATTGCAAACAATCTTTGCTTCAATCTGGGGGTGGACTGGAAGAAGGGACTTGTTGTCCCAATCTGGAAAGGAAAGGGTGATGGCATTGATTGCAACAACTATAGGGGTATTACACTACTCTGTGTGCCGGGGAAGGTGCTTGAAGGATTATTCTTAATAGGATTCAGTTCCAGCTACTTGCTGCTCAGCAACCACAACAGTCTGGCTTCACGCCCAAGAAGTCAACCATTGAACGCATTCTAGCTCTGCGAGTACTCATAGAATACAAGCATGAATATCACCAGTGCTTCTTTGCAGCCTGTGTTGATTTTTGCAAAGCGTTTGATTCAGTTGATCGGATTGCTCTCTGGGAAACCCTGAGAATTCGTGGGATCCCCAAGAAGTTGCTGGACATCATAGCCAGCCTATACACAGGTACTGTGAGTGCTGTACAGAGCAGAGGCAGAGACTCTGAGTTTTTCCCAGTAAAGGTTGGCGTTCATCAGGGATGTGTTCTGGCTCCGACGCTGTTCAATGCTTGCATGGACTCGGTGTTGGGTAGGGCTGTGGAAACAGGCGACTTAGGTGCCTTTGTTGGTGAGGCAAGGTTTACTGACCTTGACTTCGTGGATGACGCTGTGATCTTTGCGGAATCAATGGATACCCTGATTGCAGCACTTGAGAAGCTGAGTGAGGAATCGGAGTGTCTGGGTTTGCGACTGTCCTGGATCAATACTAAGATCCAGGATTTTAATGACTTCCTGGACTCAGCCATCAGAAGTGTATCCGTTTGTGGTGAAAGTGTTGAACTTATCTCGGCAGAGACATTCATGTCTCTGGGTCCTCGGCCTTTGAGGTTGAGAGACACCTGGGAAGACGTTATGGAGTCATGAGGTCGCTGGACAGAGGTGTTCGCGATGCCAATATCTTTGCAGAAGAACAAAGGTCCAAGTCTTTAGGGTCCTGGTGCTACCTGTCTTACTTTATGGTTGTGAGACTTGGACGCTAACCAGTGACCTAAGGTGACAACTGGATGTCTTTGGTACTATGTCTCTTGGAGGATCGTTGTGTACTGCTGGAATGACTTTGTGTCAAACGAGCAGTTACTTAGGGAGACTAAAATGAGGAATATCACTTTTTGAGGGAGCGTCAGCTTTGGCATTTTGGCCATGTGGCTCTATGCATGATCCAGTGCATAGGTGCCTGAGTGTTGAGGACAGGTGGGCCGTCAGGTGGGGATAGACCGGTTGTCTGCCTGGGTGGTTGCCAACCATGGGTTCCATGGTGTCGTGGATGTGGTGAGGCACGGCACCAGCGCATGCTCCAAGGCTTGCCTGTAATAGTCTCGATAATATCTTGTTTTTTTAATCACTAAATACTCCCACATACTTTGTTGTGAAAAAAAACACTTGTGCCAAACACATCAGTAGCAACAGAAACAAATAGGTCATTCAAAGAGCACATAGTGTTCCCTTACTGAGATAATAATAGCCGACTGACAGAGGGCAGTGACAGTAATTCTGACTTTTTTCCCCATCAGATCTTTATGATGCCATAAGGCAAGATATCATAAGATAAGAATGTTAAAAGAAATCCTGTCTTGCAATATTAAAATGTTAAAGAAATGTGCAATTTTAAAGAAAATGAAAGTGATATAAGGAAGGATTTAATTTACTCGTGTCTTCTCTGATGCAAAGACCAGAGAATAATAATGTAGGCACGTCACAGCGTGGTGAATGCGTATAATCATCATCATCATCATCATCACGTCGACATCTGTCGGGCACAATGGCAGGCTCTCCACTCATCCCGGTCCAGCATCAAGGTCCTCGCTTCACTGGTGTTGGCTACTCTGGCATCCTCCTTAAGGGCGTCTACCATGGTCTTGATTGGCCGTCCAGGACCTCTCTTGCCATGGGTGGGCTCCCGTAGTACTGTTGCTGATGCTGGTAACGCTGGGTGTCGAAGACAGTGGCCTGCCAGTTTGAGTCACCGTGCCGCTATCTTATCGGTTATGTTGGCAGGTCTCCATACAGTTCCTTGTTGGTTAGTTCTTGTTGCCAGCTAATGTTGAATGCTACTCCCAACATTCAAGGATTTTGTGAGAGAAGTAAGGCCTCTTGATAGGTTGGCGGTCCAGACCCTGTTGAGGTTGTTGAAGGCCCTCCAAGCTAATGCTTTTCTCTCTTTGATGTCCCTTTCCGTGCTCTCCATTCTTGACCCCAGGTATTGAAAAATCGTAGACTTGCCGTAGCTGATCACCGCTGCTACTTTTGAGAGGCAACTGACAGCTTACATTATTCGTCATGTATTCAGTCTTTTTTGGCATTCAGATGTTGGCCTAACTTCATATATTCAGTCTCAAATCGTAAGAGAAGTGTACGTGCAGCCTGGAGCTGGTCAGAGAGTAGAAAGAATGTCATCTGCAAAGGCCAGATCCAGCAGCTTCACTGCTCCTGTCCTCCTAGATTTTCTTGGACTAACACTGATTATTATTATTATTATTATTGGTCTAACTTGTCAAACGTAGAGTTCAGTATCAGAGATCAAAGACCAAAAAAAAGGTGCCTTGTTTGATATTCATCTTGCCATCAGTGAAAACTGTAAAGACATTATATGCTAAATAAAAGATCGTTACAAGTGTCCTGCCTAATCCTGTTCAGATACAGTTGATCATCCAGAAGGCAACTGGTCAACGGTCCCGTTAGTACTGCCAAAAGTACTATAAGTGAGAGTGTGTAACGTTTACTTACAGGTGTTGTTTTTCCCTGGAAAAAGTGTGTGACAAGTGCTTGATGTTCTTTGGTTGGTGTTCCTCAACATGCGGATGAAGTGGTTCTAAAACTTTGCTGACTAACGAACAGATCTTCTCAACGACGCCACTCGACTTCTTGACTTCATAAACCTGCAAAATAAACAAGCGTTGTTCAGCCACATGACTAATCATCGGTTACTGCATTAAAAAAAAAAACTAACCACAAACGTTGAAATAAAGGAAACAGTTTTATAACATGAAACATGGTAATTCACCACGTCAGCATAAAAGACTGAAGCCATTTTCACCAGACAGACAGTTTGAGGCTTGAATTAGTCTTTTTAATAAGTCAACCATCGGGATGTTGTTTCTTTGACGCTTAACTTAGTTGATGTTTAAAAGTTCAGTCACAGCCATTTTTTCAAGAAATTAATGATGCGTTCAGTATAATTTGTAAGTGGGAATTTGGAACTTGAAATGAAGTCATTTTAGCCCTTCGTGCATTTGATACACAATTTGGGGGGGAACAATTGTCTCCAGGTTTGCTTTGTTCCTTTTTTTAATGAAAAACAAACACTCATTAGCAGACATGCAGTTTACGTGACTGAAAAAAGATAATGTGGGGAATGACATAAAACGCGGAAGTCAGGAATGGGAAACCTTTCTCAATTTACCGAGTCGGAAGTCTGACTTTTCTTGGTTTTTTTTTTGTTTGTTTTTGTTTTTGTTTTTTTCCCCTAGTCGGAGATTGGAAATTCTGAGTTCCCAGTTGCCACTGAATGCAGCATAAACCCCAACTAAGATGAAAATCCAATTCCTGTGTCAAAGCAATGCACTGGATTAAAGGGTAAGTTTTTTTGACAACCCTAGTCACTGATACATCCGTCTGTCTTTCCTTTTGGGAAAAATCTCCACGGAAACTGTCTCAAGGATTAAGGAAACGTGTAAAACACCTGTGGCTTGCTGATTAATGAAGGGTTTGATTGTTTGATAAGTGGAGAAACTCTTTCTGCAGGCTGATCCTCCTGCTAGGATCAGCTGGACATCTCATGGTGACAAGGTTCTGGTGGCTGATCCGCCAGTCAGCTAATAACCGCCAGCATTCAGGGAGAGTGCAACGGTGATGAAATAGCTGAGGGCAGCTAAAGCTGCAGGGATCAGTGGTATCGGGGCTGAACTGAGCCTGAAGGCAGGTGGGAGATGCTGCTCTCCTGGCATTGCAACCAGTCTTTGCTTCCATCTGGGAGATGACTATCATCCCAGCAGACTGAAAGAATGGACACATTATCCCTGTCTGGAAAGGAAAGAGGGATCACCTGGATTGCAACAACTCCAGATATTACAGTATTATACTGCTCTCTGTGCCAGATAACGTACTTGCAAGTGTAGTTCTGAACAGGATTTAGTCCCAGTTACAGCACTCGCTGCTCAGAGACCCGTGCCGTCTGGCACCACACCCAAGCAATTCAACCATCAACCGCATCCTAGCTCTCCGAGTGCACATTGAACGGAGGTGTGAATATCGGCAGTGCTTCTCTGCAGCCTATGTTGATATTTTGCAAATTGTTTGATTTGGTTGTGTGCGTTTGTGTTTGTGTGTGCGTGTGTGTTTTAGGGAGCAGAATGATGCCTGAGCTACAACTAACTACAGTTTGTTCAACAAAATGATTTTGAAAAATGTGCAGCTACCAGAAATCTGTATTATTTGTATAAAGTATGAAAAAGGACCCAAGTAGCGAAGTTGGAAATAGAAAATAATACATCTTACTTTCTTGGTGGGCATCTTTAGCTTCATGAACTCAGCCTCTCGACAGAGAACATTCCAAGGAGCGTGAATCTTCACAAAGCCCACTCCCGAAATCTTTCCCTGAGGTGCCGACAAAACAAAACAAATTCACATAACTTGCATGTAACACTGTTGCATTTTATTTTTTATTTTTTATACAGCTGTTTGTCTCTTCACAGTTTGTTTGACAAATAGGTTAGGGCAGGTCTGGAAGCATGTGCAGGTGGTTCTGTAGTGTGGTGGATGCGGCTATGCGTGGCACCAGCGGATGCTCCCAGACCTGACCTGACCCGATAACTGCATACTGATTATGTCAATAGGGTAAGCAGATCATGGATGATAGTGGTGCCATCTCTAAATGAACTTACTGAAGGTCAGTAAGTCTACAGTCTTTAAAAAAAAAAGGATTTTAATTAAAAATTTTTATGTAAAATCTCTAGCTCATTGACTTTGAGAGTCCTAAAATTACTACATGCTATCAGTTTACTTGAACTGTCATTAGTTTTCCCAAAAGAAGTAAATTCTGAACAAAATTGGTAAGTAAAAAAAAAAAAAAGATGTATTCCAATAATAATAACCAGTAACATTTGTAACAAACAACCCATAATGCAACACGTGCCGTTAGTGATGTATCGGACGTGCACGATAGCCCGTAACACAAAACTGGCTTCATTCAAAGGCTATATTTGCTGTTATAAGTATTTCAATACAGTACTGTGCAAAAGTTTTAGGCACTTTTTTAAAATTAAAAACAAACAAATGCCCCCAGGCATCATGGTCAACAGAAAATCATGTGTCGCGTTCATGTGAAAACTTAAGGTTTCTTTATTTAAAAACACATTTTTTTGTTTTAAAATAATTGTTAGATTTTAAGGGAATTAACAAAAAAAACAAACATATGCATTGGGTCAGTCAGTTTTGGAAGAGGTCCATCCAATTGTGGAAAAATTGGACTTGTTAAACACCCGTAACTTGTAGGGTTCTGGTCGGATTGCAATGGAAATTAAGTATGCACTGGCCAACGCTGAGGTAAAGGTGTGTGCCAGATTTTAAGGTGATGTGTCATACAGGAGCAAGGTGGGACTCTCAAACCTGTGTCCCACAGGAAAAAAGCAGAACTACATTTATTTCCTTCTGGGCTGAGGGAAATAATTTGTAAAGACAAAGTGAAACTCACGTCCTCATCTTTCTCCAGCTCCAGTCCCGTATCTCTGAGTTTGCTTTCAAACTCATCCCGGCTGAAGGACTTGTGATCCTCCTGGTGGTTGAGCGTTTCTCCCGGGGAGCCCAGCTCCACGTCAGCCTCCAGTGAGGATGGAGGCGACGACGACTCTTTTGCCCTTTCTGCTTGGTGACGTCTGTGATGTCTGTCACCACGCCGTAGGCTGCGGGCAACAGATTTTTCTGTGAACAAGCTTGCAGAATGTCGGCTGTTACGGCTTCCAGCAGGCTTCTTGATGTGGTACGTGAGGACGTAATCGACACGCCGCTGACCGTCCTGGAAGTAGAGTCCGTACTGGCAGCGAGTGTTTTCCTCTGGGGTCAGGGCTTTCAGCAGCTGGCAGCAGCACATAGATTCAGATAAAGGAGGAAGAGCATTTAAGAACAGCTGTATTTCTTCTGTTTCATCAGTGCAGCCTTCTATCCTGCTCAGCCTTCACATTCAACATCAGTATTCAGACGTTAACACGTGCATCTTATTGATGGTTCATACTCGTGAGCTAGTTCTTACAAAGTGTTTAAGAAGACACTGAGTGGATGGAAGAGTTGGACCTGCAGAGCAGATTACTGTGTGCAATTTAAATAGTTCAATAACAAAACCAAAAAACACACACACACACACACACCTGTACTACAGTTATTATTTTCCTCACACTCTTCAAAGAAGACGTGTGTGCACGTAATGTGCACGCTCCACAGTGTGAGAAAAACTAAATTTTTTTTAAAGTTTCTTTAATCCTCTTGCAGAAAACAAATTGTACTAGAAACGTCACATGATCATGAAAATGACATTACGACGACATTACTGACATATAATGAAGCTAGAAGCTGTGCGGCATGTAGCAGCGTTTAGGTTGTTGCATAGCGTTAAAAAGTCTCGTACGTCTCGTACTTTGTACGGAGGCCGATGGCGACCCGTTCATCATAAATGGGGCCGATGGTTGCACTCCGGCGGCCGTTAAATCCGTGCACGTCTCCTGTCGCAGTGCGCAGGACTCACTGCGCTCTCACTCAGCTCATTCGCTCTGATCAGTTTCATGCAGTGCGTTGCGCTGTGTTTGCATTCAGTACACAAAACAGCGCATGTTTAAAAAGGACATTAAAACTGCTTCGCATTAAATATGCAACAAGTCTATTTATTAACGCAGAACAACAAACGGTCCATTTCAGTCTGGCTGTTTCGGTGCTGACGCGCACCCTCGGTGAAAGTAAAAAAATAAAAATAAATCACTCTCCTTTCCTTCAAAAATACACCAGGTGTGTTTCTGATACATGGCAAATGTGATGTAAACTTCTTACCACTGCGCTTTTCCACATAAATAAACAAAGTTTTTCCATGTTGGGGGGCGAAGGGTGGGAACGGCCCCCCCAACCCCCTCAGAATAAAGATCCACTTTTGAAAACATTTGACTTTTTTTGCACATAATAACAATACTGTTAATAATTCGGCTTCTCCCAATTGAAACTCAGGGTCGCCACAGCAGATCCCACTTGGATCTGCATGTAGATTTATATTAAAACAGTTTTCATATTTAACACTTTCTAGTGTTAATTTAACACTGAGGTTTTTGCGGTGCATATTTTTTGATATATTTTCTGAACCGTTATACTTATTCAGCTGAAATTTTACGTAATTGTCACCTATACAGTTGTCTTCAATTTCACATATTTTGATTCAGTTTGATTAAATACTGTGGGCTCCATAATAATTTTTCATATGGGGTCCGCTTGGACCCCAGTTTGATATAGTGGTATCTGGTCGGACTCCACAGCAAAATTTTGAGCTTTGTGTCAATTTTTCATAACTACTGAACTGTCAGAGCAGTTTTTATTCAGGATATTTGCATCAGAGCGACTGCAGGGAGTCGGGGTAGG
>OMMV01231228.1:0-16251 GCA_900302635.1 Chatrabus melanurus | reverse complement strand
CTGTGTGTTTAACCTATACTTCCCAAATAACATAAACTTTGTCTTGCTCACATTTAAACATAATTTATTCCAATCAAACCACAACTTCAATTTGCTTAATTCTTCATTGATGTCATCCTGTAATTTATCTATATTATCACCAGAGCAAAAAACATTTGTGTCATCTGCAAAAAGTACCAGCGATAGCAGCTTTGATACTCGGCAAATATCATTGATATATATAATAAAAAGTTTGGGCCCCAATACGGACCCCTGGGGGACGCCACAAGCAATGTCCAAGCAATTAGAACTATAATTACCCAGCTTCACAAACTGTTGACGTCTGTCCAAATAACTTTTAATCCAGTCTATTGCAATGCCTCTTATGCCAATTTTCTCCAGTTTATTTAATAATATCTTATGATTGATAGTGTCAATTTGCCGTTTGCTGTGGTTCTATTTGATGTGAAATTTATTTCATAAATGAATAAATTGAATCTTCAGCTGGTTTTACATCTTTTCCAACATAATGTCGAGCAGCTTGTGCAGCGGAGTGCGTTTGTGGTTTTGGCATCATGCATCCATGGTAGTTTTCCTTATTTTTTCACCAGTTTTATAACCCTACCTCTGCAAAATATTTGTGAAATAGGGCTGATGTGTGATTGGTTGTGGGATGAAAGAAGTCCCCGCTACCTGCTCCTAACTTGGCATGGAAAGCCACTTTGGGACCAATTAAAGTACCATGGATGGATAGTTAGTCTAGTGTCAATGATATTGGAAAAAAAAATCAAAATTTTTTGAATCCAAAAATGCATTTTTTTGGTATTTATTTTTTAGCCAATCCCCCGTTTGTAATTGTAGTGCCACAACCGTTGAAGCGCAATAGCCATAATACATATAGAAATGTGTTCCAATCTTTTCTCTTTACAATGATACCCAAATGAAGGTGCTGGGGTTAGTATGGTAGTTTCTATGACAGATTCTTTACCCCTACCCCTAAGTTCAAAAATACACAAGAAATAGGCAAATTTACTAAAAAATCTAAACCTAATCATATAGGTGAGAATAAAATCTATTCATCTATCATGCATATTGACAATGAAAATGCTATAATAAAATAGCCCGGTTACCCCAGGCAAACCAAATTTATGCACTCAGAAGTATGAAAAATGCCATTTTTCTGCATTTTCTACACCATTTAGGCAAGACCCCCAACTACTGGTCACACTGGTCTTTTCTGCGAGAAATCTTTTGGTGAATTTCAGATAGGTATGTGTCCCTGGAGTTGGAAAACGCGTGAAAGCATTGCATTCATGCTATTATTGTTAGTAATCAAATATTTTATGGAGACATTACTGTAAAGATTCTGGAGTAGTTGGAATACAAAAAAGGTTATCCACCTACAAACTAACCACATTTTTCATTTGCAGGTAGGAGGGCTTTGAAAGTCATCAGTCATACTGTTGAAGTCATTGGCTTTACTAAATAGTGAACAGGTATTGGCCTGTCCATATCCATTTATTGCATACATCACTGGTAAAGATTTTGCATGGGCAGGGCTACAAAACCGGACCTAAAGTGTAGAAAACTACCATGGATGCAATGCTATCAAACATTTTCCATAACTAGGGATGCATAGCTACTGAAAAATCACCACTATATTTAATCCCTCAAAACGAGGGTGATCAACCCTCTGGCTCAAGGACTAACATGTGCAGTTTCACATTCACACCTGGAAACCGCTTGGTTCAATCACAGTCTGATCTGTTGGCCACTGAGCACCTCCAGTGGCGCTGTTGGAGATTCAGGGCCTTACTCAAGGGCACCTTAGTGGCGGTAACGAGGGTAGGGCAAGCGCTGCTGCTTCACCTTCCCCATCCGTATTTTATCCGCTCAGTCACAGCATTGAACCTATGACCCTCCAGGCACCTGGCAGACATCTTTCCCACGCTGTCGTGTTTTACAGGCTGAACACTGTGCACGGGTTCATGATGACTCTATAAGCAGGTCTTCATTATTGGGATGTTGATGGGATTTGTGTCTGTAAGCACAGATATTTGCACACTGCGTGTAACCACACAAAAGCACAACCATAAATGCAGGAAAATGTGTGTTTCCATGGCACAGTCAGGCTGTGCACTCAGCAATAGGTGGGTGGATAAGTGGATTGGCAGTTGTGTCTAAAACCTGCTTTGGTTCGCCCCCAGGACCTGTACGAATTAAATGTGAACGCAGTGCTGGAGATGTTATGCAATGAATGGAGAGAGAGCGAGAGAGGAAGGAGGGAAGGGGAAGGAAGCAAAGGGGGAGAAAGACAAGCAGAGAGACACATTGAAGGAAAACATAATTTGTTCTTTGATTGAGTGAATTAATTGTGCAGGAGTTACTCTGTGTTACCACTGGTAGTGTATTTATGTGTAAATATACAGTATTCAGCTTTCAGGGAAGATTGCTGTTGGAGTGTTGACATCTTATTTCAACCTGGCACCCACATCTTTCTTCTCCTTCTTCTCTCTTTTTCTGTCATTCTCTCTGGCTCTTTCTGCCTCATATAAAAGAAACATCGGCGTCACGTTTGCATCCATGAAAGCAAAACACACCAGTGCAGATTTCAGGTTCAAATCCCCAAATCCGAAATGAGGCTTTTTAAAACTTTGAACCAAATGAAGCAATTGCTTCACAAAAGGATTCATTGTTTCAAAATGCACAAAACCTGAAACAAAACGATTACATCAGATACGAATTTGCTACTTCAAAATGCTTGAAATAGTAAATGAAACAATTAGTTGTTTCAAAATACCCAAAACAAATGAACCATCTGCTGTGCAAAGTGATTCTCCCTTTCAAAACAATTCAAACACTAAATGAAACAATTTATTTAACAATTTACTGATTCAAAAAGCTCAAAGCAGGAAATAAACCAACTGCTTTGCAAAATGATGCTCCTTTACAAAGCACTAAATGACACAAGTACTTCAGAAAATGGTTGGCTTCAAAAAGTTAAAACACTAAACAAAATAAATGCTTCATAAAATCATTCACTTTTTTGAAATGCTTAAAACAATAAATTAAACAATTCAGTCTTTTCAAATGCTCAAAACAGTAAATTCAGCATCTTCAATGATTCATTATTTCAAAATACTTAAAAGGGCAAATGAAACACCTGCTTTGCAAATTGATTCTACTTTTCAAAACACTAAAAAACAATAAATGAAACAGTTGCTTCCGAATATGACTCGCTCTTGTGATATGCTTATAACGCTAAGCACAACAAATGCTTCACAAAATGATTCACTGTTTTGAAACACTTGAACCAAAAAAACAAACAAACAAAGCATTGCATCGGAAGAGCAGTGTGTCAAAATGTTTGTAATAATGTAATAGTAACAGATAAGTGTCTACGACTTCCCCTGGATGGGACACCAGTCCATCACATGTTAATTCCCCAGCCCAGGCTGGTATACAATGAAGATAAAGTGTTTTATCCAAAGATGCAGACAGGTAGCTCAGTTTGTAGTTGGGGTACCAATATGTAGAACTAGATTCAATTCCCGGTCAGACTACCTGCTCGTGTCCTTGTACTTAAGAAACCCAGTTTAGACTCTGGGTTGCTATCAAAGCATGCAGCCATTTCCAATTCGTCATTTTTTTTCAAAAATGTTGGAAAAAGTGGTTGCTAAGGAACTTTTCGCCTATTTATCACAGAATGATCTTTTTGAGTCTTTGCAGTCAGCCTTTAGGGTGCATTATTGCACAGACACTGCACTCACTAAAGTGGTGAGTGATTTGTTGCTGGCTGTGGATACAGATTCTATGTCAGTGTTGCTGTTATTGGATCTAATTGCAGCCTTTGATACAGTTGATTACTGTATTTTGTTGGACAGAAATGAAAAGTATTTTGGAATTTCTGTAATGGTGCTTTCATGGCTGAGATCCTACATGTTGGGCTGACTGCAATGCATTCATTGTTATGGCACAACATCAGAATCCTCAACTATGATGTATGGGGTACCTCAAGGTTCTGTTCTGGGTCCGCCACTGTTCCCCCTTTATGTTGCACCTCTTGATCAAATTATACATATTCATAGGATTGACTTTCACTGTTATGCCAACTAGAGGTTAAACTCTGTTTTACCATACTCCGAAGCAGACCTTTTTATTGTATAATGGAATACTCATGTGTTGTGTTTGTTTTTGTCAAGAAGCTTTACTCAAAATTAGTACAGGACATTGATTGGAGTCTGAGGACCAGTTTTGATCCACAGCTGTAAATGATTAATTTAGATTACCTACAACGGACAATTTGTTTGATGCAGAACTGTTCTTTAATGAAGTAGAGTTGTTCAAACTCCCACAAAACAGTGTGATCTTGCAGTCGAGTCAGACTTAATCTTGGACATTTTGCAGTTGGCAGACTGCAAGACTTCAACTGAATCCTTAGGGAAGCTACAAGAATTCTGTGGTCAGAGTTCACTAACTGGATGCTTCTATAGAACCTACAGTTCTGCAGAAGTCCTCAGTGTTTTCCCTCAAGAACATGATCAATATCCGAAGCAACACCACCAGTATTAGAAGACCATGTCCAGCAGCGTGGCTCTGGACACTGAAACCAGGATCCAGCAACCCATAGCACCGGCTTTTTGCAAAGTTGAGGAGCACTAAGCAATTTTCGTCATGGTTACCAGATTCATGAGAACTAATAATTCCATGTAGCCAGCCCTGTCAGTCCCAGTGGTCGCACTGAAATCACCTATGACCATGGGGCAGTCATCAATTACCATGTAATGCTGTTAGTCAAAAGTCTCCCTTGTAGAGATATTACTCTCTGTGGTCAGTGTGTAGACTGAGACAACAGACAAGACACTCAAAGAATACTTAAGTCTGAACCTCATAAAGCGTTCGTTGACAGGAGTGTAATCTGACACCATTGGAAGGAGCCGGTCTGCCACAACAAGTGCCAATCCCTCAGTACGCCAACCACTGGGGTGATCAAACCAAAAGTAGGTGTATCCACTCTCTGAGATCTGTTTGCTCCCAGGGATCTGAACCTTAGACAGCGCAGCCAATTCAAGCTTTCCAAGCTTCCTCAACAACAGTAGAATATAGTTATCCTCACTGAAAGAAAGGATGTTCCAGGTGCCCCCCCTTAATGAGCCACCTCAGGTTTGGATCTGGATCCCGCTATGCAGTGAATGCCCCCTCAGCACTGCCCCAGTCACCACCCTCCAGAGACAAGACCCTTAGTGTTCGCTGTGGTTTCATTTTTTTCTAGACATGTGGCTCCAAACTGCTTTCCACCATCCCCTTCATAATGTGTGCCACCCTCTGATGGTTGGTAACATCAAATTTACTCACACAGAGTGTGGAGAATGAGAACATACTCCAGTAGCACCTAATCCGGCTGTGCCAGTGGTGCGCTGACACTTTTACCCTCATTGATCTGCAGTCGTTCTGTGAAGGTCACCCGAGGTTTTCTTGTCACATTGTTGAAGTGTAGCCCATCCTCAGCTGTAAATCTACAGCGCCGCTCACAGTGTTTCATGGCTCGCTTTGGTCCACCTTTGACATCTTGAGTTCTGAATCTAGCATGTGTAAACACACTGACATGTGGTGGCTCGTCTGTTTGCACTGGTCAGCCACCTGTCATGTCAGCCTCAGTGTTTATCAGCTATCAGGCCAAAGGCATATTATTTATTAACACATGGATTTGTGATTTATCACCCTCAAGGTTTCAGTTCACACGTCTGTCACCCTATTTGCAGAAGTCAAATACACTATGGATTATTTTCATTGTTGATTATATAGTGATTATTTTTATGGATTTTCAATTAATTGTTTAGTCTATAAAGGACCAGAAAATAGTAAAACATTACATTACAGTTCCTCAGAGCCCAAGGGAATACAGAATCTTTACATTGGTTGATTTGTCCAACCAACAGTTCAACATTCACAAAAATTACTCAAATTATTAAAGCTACAGTGTGTAGGATTTACTGTCAGTTGTAAATTGCATTATGCCATCACTGGTCACAATATTGTTTCCCTTCATGTTTTCACTTCTTCATCGATGGGGATTCATGCTCCCTTGCCTTCTCTTCTGATAAACAATATGTATGCTCCTCCATTTCACAAAAATGAGGGTTCTCAAACTTGTTAGCCTGCACGAGCAACCACTTATTTCTCTTCTTTTTTTCTTCATTCTTCCAGCTACACTGCATAATGCAAAAGGCAGAGTAAGTATGTCCCTTTTGGGCTACTGTATCAGCATGGCAGTCTACATGAGGGTACCCTCTCCCATGTAGATATGAAGGGCTCATTCTAAGCTCATGAAAACACATCAATTCATTGTTGCAGGATTCGGTATGTGATGCGCAAATTTCTTGCTGATCAGTCAATCAATTGATTAATTGTTTTAACAATCAAAATGATCACATTTTTGACCATCTTCTGTGAAAGGCATTGACAAGAGTAATAACTGTTGAGTTGTTGGTGTCAACAAATAGATTTTATGAAATGTAACAAACCTCGAGAACCTTGAAGGCCATTGTGCAAAATTGTTTTAACTGCCTTTTACAGTTAAATTGGGTGGTGTTGATCATGTTAAGCATCCTCAAAATCCCATAATTGTACAGTATGAGTGTGCACATAGACATTCCCGTAATATATGTAAAATCTAAGCACGACTCTTTTTATACTTCTGTGATGGATGAGACAGAATTCCACAGCTGAACATATGTTTGCTCAGAGAAGGTCAGCACTCTGTATGACATAGCCACAGTTTATGGGCGGCAGAGAGAGATATACACACCCACTCTCAAAAGGAAGAAGGGGCGTGGCAAGCAGCAGCTCATTTCCATTTAAAGCAACAGGCACAGAAACAGATCATTTTTAGGATGCATCACCTCAGTGTTGATGGGGTATTTTTAACTACTAACTTTAAATAGTTGGGCAGATAACTAAAAAAAAATCATTCAGATTGTCATACAAGCATCAAATTTTTCATTGGTTTACCTGATAGGCCACTAATTCATAAAAGAATACTAGCCACTGGAAAATTCAAAATGGCCACCATTTTTCAAGATGGCGGCATTCGTGCCATGATTTTTAACTTTGCACTATATATTTTGATTGAACATGTCAATTTTTATGACACTAGCATCAATTTATATGTTTTTCACCTCCCCTGAATCTGATTTTGGCAATAAATAAATAAAATAAAAATTAAAAATAAAAATCACCTGTGAAGCAGATAGATAGATAGATAGATAGAGATGTGTGTGTGAGACACACAAACATATGTATTTTCACAATGACAATCAATTTTGTATTCCACGAGTTAAATTCATGCTATTGGACCAACCGGGGTGTGACCATTGCTGTGCACAACTTCATGGACCCATTGGCAAGAGCTGGGTATGTAGTGAGGACTAGTGCCCATACTCAATCCAGAGGATGTGGCTGACTGCTGAACAAAAGTGCTACCTCAACTACCAAACACCTACACCCCATGCATATTAGTTCACCACAGTTGTGATCTGCTTATCTATATTTTTAAATATGCAAGTTGTGCTACAAGGGTGTTTATATGCATAATGAAACATGAAAATTGCAGTCTACACATTAAAATACATACATATTGACATCAAAATCATAAAATTCACTCCATATTATCATGTTTTATGAAAATTCAGACCAGAAATGGCAGCCATCTTGGAAAATGGCAGCCATCTAGAATTTTTGCTTGGTTATTAATAATTCACCCCATGTTGGATATATGTGCCAATTTTGTTGCTTGTATGACAATTTGAACAATCCTTTTGATATTTGCAGTTATCTGCCCCACTAAAAGGACAAGTTCAGTTGTTACAACTTTTGTCATCGAAATATTATTTGCAACCAATCCTCTGAGCGCTCTGCTCACCTTTGACAATTATGTCGTATGAGAGAAATCCTTTTTTGAAAAATTCGTTTTAGAAGTAATGAATGAAACTGAACAGGGAAACCATCATTTGAATGCTGGTGTTTATCCCCAGATTCCATAACGTGAAGTGGATGAGAGTCTACGACTCATCCTGAAGAGGGGGTGTGAACAGGGCGCCAGTCCAATGCACGCTGCTTCCCAAGCCAAGGCCGGTACCTATTTACAGCTGGGTGGACTGGGACAATGCAGAGGAAGTGTCATGTTAAGGAGAAACACAGGTAGCATTACCAGGAATCAAACCCAGGTCTACATATTGGTAGCCCAGCTCCTTATCCCACTGAGCTACCTGCTCTGCATCAACCTGCTTAATGTGTGACTGAAAAACAATTATAGTGTTCTACAATTCAATTTGCTGAACAGGGCTTCAAAATAGAATTTTTTTTCTCAATCGGTTCATTCAGAGGAAAATTGGTATTTTAATATTTCCAGTTTTGGGATCCACCTTAAAATTATAAATCCCAAACAGGTGGGAACCAAATGAAACACCGGTGAATAATGGTCCATGTAAGGATGTGTGAAATAATATATCTTTCAAATGTTGTACAATTTTCTACTGATAGAGCCTAGATTTTTTTTCTCTATAGTCTATTGCTAATGTCTCAACAAGCTAGGCTATGCTGGGCATATTGTTTAGCCTAACTGGAGCTAGCTATTTCCAGCATTATTTCTCTTTCCATGTTAGCCTGTCCATTAAACAATGATGAAGTTGATGTCTAAGGCCAACATTTATAAGGTAGATGTAAGTCCTATATAGGTCCTGAGGTCCATTGAGCCCTGAATTCCGTAACATTAGAATAAATACCATATTTTGTGAACTATATGTTGCACCTGAGTAAAAGTCACATCTGTCCAAAAATGTATCATGAAGAGGAAAAAATATATGTCACATCAGTCTATAAGTCACATTTTTTTGAAACATGGTGCTATCACTTCATGCATCAAGAAGCAAAATGAATTTAATCAGTGCAATATTCATAATGCAATCAACGCATTAGCAAGCAGAAGTTAACTGGCTAATTAATGCCATTGTAAGAGGCATAAATAACTCAAGAGTAAACTACTTCTTGTCCCCACTGAACAGATGAAACTGTCAATGCAGAACTAAATGTGTGCATATTTACCTCCCTAAATATAAATAAACTTTTTAAAAATGACTATACATTTTTAAAAATGATTTTACAGTTAGCATTACTTTAGCTTAGCCATCCTCCTCCTTTACAGTTCCGGCTGGCCCACAAAGTGCAAACAAGTCAAGTGGCAAGTTGCATGAAGGTTATCCCTATCTTTACTAAGCTTGTGGTCTTTCAGTTTGAGAGCATGATTTATTAATTTCGCCTGTTCTCTAAGACCCAGCACCTCCTCCTCATTCAGATCTTCTTCTTGTTTTACAGCCGTTGGCGTCCAGTTTAATGGTGCATGACTGTCACCTTCTGCTTTGGAGTGTGGCTCAGACAGTACCTCATTCAGATCAGTATACAGGAGCAGCTTTCAGTTGTCACGTGTGTAGATGTGCCATTTTGTGGCCATAGATGATAATGCAGTATATTTTTGACAAACGATATAAGTTGCAGGACCTGCCAAACAAGTAAAAAAAAAAAAAAAAAAAAGCACAATTCTCTGTAGGAAGGTTACATCATCCACTTCTGGAGAAGAACATGGCCCTCATTAGAGAAAGAACTGCATAAATGAGAACATCATCATCTCAGCGCTATAATCCCTCATTGCAGCCCAGAGTCAGATTGCAGAAAATGTTTGTGCCTTAGTGGATAGATTATACTGGAGAAGTGTCAGAAATGTCTCGGGATCACTTGACAGTATTTTACTTACCAGGATGAAATACGCAAAGTAATCAGCATACTTTTTTTGCGGTTCACAAATCGCCTTGCCCATTTTGAGCCACAGCTAGAATTGGTAACTGACGACCTGGTTTCTTGCCACGTATCTGACACATTTTCTGATAGCACACATTGCTGCTCTCCTCTCTCGCATTCTCTCTCTCTCTCTGGCTCTCTTTCTCACTCTGGTGACACGGTACAAGTAAGTCAGACTTAAAAGAAAACACACGTGTCATGAGGCCCAGTTGGGAATACAATCGAGGCCACTGGGCCAATGCTGGCGGCAATCATTCCATTTGATATTAATGAATTGCTAGAAGCAAATCTGCTGGGACACCGAGCTCAATTAAAATCCTTAATCTAAACGAAGTGTGGAGCAAAAAAAAAAAAAAAAATTCCTTCTCTCAAACCAATTTAACTCACGAGGATTCCTAAAATGGCCAATTATATCCTGCGGCAAACGGTTTGGTGCAGGTGGAATTGATGCTTTGATTTGCATTAAAATGTTTCCCAAATGACTTCTGTTCCTCCAGTTTTAAGGCTGCATGTGCAGATTGTTGTCGGTGAACTTGGTGTCCGCTCATTCAATGCTTCTCCCACAGCAGACGTGAAGCTAGTTAACTAACTAACATTAAAGCAAACAAACAACTTACACACTTGCAGCTAACATTAGTTAGCATTGGCTCAACTTATCTCATTGTGTTTCTTATGCTGCTCTCCCGGGCATGATAAACATTATGAGATAGTATACAAATAATTTATGATTATGAGTGCAATGGTAAGAATATTTTCATGAGGTGAAAGATGACACCTCGTTGAATGGAACATTCCATCTTTCACCGAATGAAAATATTTTTTCCATTGCACAAATTAAAAACAATCATTATTTGTTTTATATGACACCTAAATAGAGCCGCATTATTTGATATTTTACTTAAAATTAGACATATTTCTTCTCAGAATAGGAAGCAGACAGCAGTGGCAGTAGAGACGGCTCTGTGTCCACACAGCAGTTGACTCTGCCCAGCAGGCGAGCCGCCGACACACCGCTGAGCTCAGCGAGAGGCGCTAAGGACCGCGATAGGAACTTGTCCAATTCCTCATCTTCTACAACCGCTAAAGATGTCCCTGCTAACACTGTGTATGCTTCTGTAACGGTGGTCAGCAGGTGGTGCTGTGCAGTGAAGTAAACCTCACTCCCCGATGCCAAAAGACGTTCTAGCGACAGACGCCAGAGCCCTTGGGCTCTGCCTCCCATGCCGGAACTGCGAGTTTGAGGCCAGAGAGGGCAAACAACTCAGGTTACACTTCTAATTGGCTTATGACACGCTGGATGTAGCTTCCTCGTATCATCGACGCATTTTTATGAAAAGGTTGGTTGAGGCGTGCAATGGGGCAAAACGTATGGAGCAAAAATTCACGGTAAATGGAACCAGAATGCACAGTATGTGACGTCAGTCATACAATGGGATGAATGATCAATGTCACGTGACGTACAATCCACCAATCAAATGACAAGGATTTATTTAGATGTCATATAATTGTTTATATGTAACGCATGTGATAGCAATATTGCTGCAGGTACAGTATTGCTGAGGGTGCGACAGTTTGCGAGTACTTGCGATTATAAATGTGATATTGTACTTTTGCTTTTGGTTTTGTCTGCCTTTTATTTGTCTGTTTCTTGTCTGCCAATAGGCACTGACTGACAGCTGCTGTGCAACAGCCTTGTGGTTAACTTGTAAATAGATTGCAGTTTAAGCAGTAATCCTAGGCTGCACATATTGCAACTTCATTGCGAAGACGATTACGTTCGACAAGCAACTTGCGCTTATTTGTGGGTCATATACCCCCAAAAATATCAGGCTAGCACAGCAGGTAGTTTAGCCAGTTAGGATTTGGCTGCCAATGTGTAGACCTGGGTTCAATTCCCGGTCACATTACCTGTCTGTGTCCTTGAAAATCCACTTCATCTTCATTGTCTCAGTCCACCCAGCTGTAAATAAGTACTGGCCTTAGCTGGGGAAGTAACCTGTGATGGACTGGCGTCCCATCCAGTGGGAGTTGTAGACTCTCATCTGCTTCACTCTACAGTATCCGGGGATAAGCACCGGCACCATTGAGCATCAGGGCCTGTATAGAACTGACTTCTTCTTTTTGTCACACATACAGTATATCATGGCTGAAGGAAAAGATTTTTAAATGCCAACATTTTCTTATCTTTGGGTAAGCATAAGATCCATCTGGTATGAAGTGTGCAGCTCATTGAGTGCAGCTGGGGCAGACCCGGCGCCATACACAAATTCACAGATTACAGCATTACATTTTTTTCAGGGGGGCACAAATGAAATCAATCTCATTACATAACATTAAATATCCTTCACATGAACACTGAATTCATACTGACTACATACCTCTATAGAAAAAATGCCATGAATATAAAATGGACGTGGGTTTAACATATCAGTTGCGTCCTGGAGATGCGGAGTCTCTCTGCACATATGTGCGGGTTATCAACAACCGTGTCATGAACCAGTGCTTCATAGCACCTCGCTAGTGGAGTCAGGGACAGTGATGCAGCGTTATCATTGGTAATAAAAATGAAAGCTGGCCAAAGAAAAAAAATGTCACAGCGGTGTTAGATATGACAAGATTAAACTGCATCTCATTTAACTGTCGCTAGGTGTCGAAGGCGTAACTCCCAGGCTTTGCTAAAACGCTTCATTACTTGAAGTGTCATACTAATGCCTTATTCTTCTGGCAGTTCTGGAGTCGCCACAGCAGCTCATCATCATACCGACATCTACTGGTCAAATAATTTGTAGCACAATACTATAATATCTGTATGTATAACCCTTTCAAGGTTTCTGCTGCCACAGTGTTCTCAGCAATTACACACTCCAGGCAACTCAAAATTTGCATACATGCTGCTTACATGACCCCATTGAAAGTGCATATGCCCAGATTGCAAAAGGTCAGACACTTCAAGCCTCACATAATGTCACCATTTTGACCCTCTTTTAGCTACAGCTCCCTCATAATTGTTGACAGACAGAACAAATGATACCTACTTGACCATTCACCAAAGTTATAGCACTTAATTCGCTGTACTTTTCTCACAATCAGGCTTTTTCTGGCAGGTTTGAACCCAAATTGTGGAAAATGCACGGCATCCATTTTGGGGAAAACCCTGTTTGTTACAGTGACATGAAAGTGAGGTTCTGAGGTCACATGGTTTTGTTTATATTCGGTTGTCAAAGGGAATTCCCCAGGAACCACGTGGATTTAACAGAGGACAACACAACAGATACTATTTTTTGCTGTTGGATTTCAAAAGAAGAAGAGAAGGGAGAAATAACACAGGAAATCATTAGGGGAAGGAGGGAGGGAAAGAGTCAAGGATCATTC
Organism: Chatrabus melanurus; assembly: GCA_900302635.1. Lineage (NCBI taxonomy): Eukaryota > Metazoa > Chordata > Actinopteri > Batrachoidiformes > Batrachoididae > Chatrabus > Chatrabus melanurus. The sequence goes on along the minus strand of OMMV01231228.1, from coordinate 3,048 downwards.
TGTATTGAGACAGGACAGTCACAGCCTTGAACCCTTGATGATCCAAGATAAGATTTTTTTTATGATTTCTCTATCCTGAAAAGAAATTTCCTGTTGCACACTGTTTTGCTTTGGCTATTTTTTTTCCTGAAAAACATAGGCCGCTGCTAAAATAAATTAAAATAAATTTTCACTGAAAACATAGGCCGATGGCATGTTTCACTGCTACTAAACCAGTCGCTCAGTTTTTGATTATTTTAAAATCACACCGTATTTTCGCTTTTAATTTTCTGTTGGTATTTTAGGGCATTTACCATCATGTAGTGACGGGTAGTCAACACGCTAGTTATGATTAAAGGTCATTTCTTTTGGCTGTCCACAAAGACAACACGTCCATCAGAGTACAAATCAATATGGGAGTTATTTTGAGTTGAATCTTTTCCCCCTCTGCACGGCTACACTTTGGGAGTTTATGGCATGTTTTTTTTCTGTGTCTCATACATTTTTTCACATCACTTCTGTATAGACCGGATCATTTCTGACAAACCAATCAAATCCCTTTAAAATAACTTTTATAAAATTCAGACCAAACACATTTTTATTTTTATTTTATTCCTGATTTATGTTTACTCAAAACAATAACTTTTAATTTTAGTAGCATATGGATAAAATTTTTTGTATAAACAACATAAGACTAGTGGTTGTTGGGAAGTGGGAGTGGTGATAGGCTTGTTTGTCCAGGGCGGGCACTCGCAAGTGTCCTTTGTGTGTGATTGGATGATGATGATGATGATGATGATTCCAGCATACCTTTCTATGCCTGTACTGGAATTTATGGTGATGCCGGACAGAACCGTATTTGTTTGAGTTAAACCAAAACAAACCACATTATCATATTTCTTTTGATCTATGTGTGTGTGTGTGTGCATGTGTGTGCTTAGTAAGTAACAAAAATACTATGGGGGAATGTATTGGAGTAAAACTATACATTTGACTCTAGACATGACGTGACGTGAAATGTTTGAGATTTGCAGAAAAAGTACTTAAGTGCGGTAATAAAGTATTTTTACGTTGTTACATTACACTGCAGCTTGCATGCATGGCTGTGTTTGTGTTTTTCTTTATGCTGTACGAGGGATCTCAGCTTTCGCTTGTTGCCTCCTCATCCAGGGTGACACCTTGGTAAAACTGCTGCTCTTTAATCAGCATGAATAATAAAACTGGGTGGGAGTTTGCGGTGATTCATTAGCCATCTGGCACAAAGACAAACGCACAAGTATAAGACTCTATTATATATTGTGTATGTCTTTGCACGTCAGATCAGTTTCTTTGTGTTGCACTGCACATCTGTGCACAGATTTGTGAACTTCCTGCAGCCGGCATTGCCTCACAACATGGCATTACAACCTGCTCACAAGCATGACTCCAATTGCACATCTGTATACTCAAAACTTTGAGGTCAGTAAAATTGCAAAATTCAAATTACATGCACAAAAGGAGACTCCTAAAATGGCTTCAGCAATTAAGAGTACAATTGCACCATCTCATTGACACCATGCGCATTCTGGCAGGAGCTTTAATGGAGGGTTTAAGTGATCCCAGCTGTAATTTTGCTGTCATAACTGAACTGAAAAAATGATCGCTTCCGTCCCAGGTGGGTTTTCTTCATAAAAACACATACCCAGTCATTTACTCTTATTATGTAACCTCAGTTCAGCACAAGAGTATTAATGTGGCCATTAGAAGAATGGATTGTGTTTCGGTTTTTGTTTATGTATATGCCAAAGCTATTATGGTTTTGTTGGAGCTGCACATTAACATGCACAAAAACCTCACTGAACTGGTTAGCAATGAGCTGCTGCTGATTGCTGTAGTTTTTCTGTGCTGTTCTTAGTGTAGGTGGAGGCGTGTGGGTGAGGCTGTATTCTGTATATATAATGAATTCAGCCTCCCTGGAGCCAGTTTGATGCAGTAACACTGCTTCACTTAAAGAGTCAACAAGGAAGAGATTTATCCGAGATGTGAGCATAGATTCATTGCTGGATTGTTATGAGCCAAATGTTGACTTTCTAAAGGGACTTCTATAACAAATTTCAAATTAAGGACTCTGTATACTCTGTAAAACAGTGATTCCCAAAGCGTGGGCTGTGGCCCCCTGGGGGGGGGGGGGGGGGGGGGGGTGTGCAGTGAAGGTACTGCAGGTGGGCCATGAGAGGTCATTAAAATTAAATAAATAAAAATGTCTTTGATTTTCAATTTTGTCATAAAGTTTAAAATTCCTGAAACATATTTGTTATTTTTGTAATCAGAAAAAATAAAAGCCATGGGATTAAAATTACCGTATACACCCAAATATGATGACCTGATCATAAGACATTTTTTGTAAAAATACAGAATCTTGTTTTTGTTTTGTGTTTTTTTTAAGAAAATGGTTTATTTGAAAATAATGCTAACAAAAGCACAATGAGAGAGAGGAAAAACAGCCGAGATTGCATAAAGCAGTAGCCCAGTAAACAGTGTTGTGGAAACGGGCCCCCCATGGCTCCTGAGATATTCAAGTCATATTATGTCATTCAATTCTGCATTCATGCAGGACTTTTCAAATGGTTAAATCCCCAAAAGATCCTCAGAGATTCCCGTGAAGGGATGAGGAAAGTGACGAATTTAAAAAGCGTTTCAAAATATTTAAGTGTTTCGATGGGCAGAAACAAACAGAATGAGCAATTGTTATGTAACGTGCAAGACCTATGCAGCAGGGGCTGCTGCAGTGAAAGTTGGGATGGTATGGAAAATGCAAATAACCCCCCCCCCCCCGCATTGATTTTTACATTTACTTTGACTTCTATTTCATTGCAGACAGTATAAACCCAAGATATTTCATGTTTTGTGGTCAACTTCATTTCATTTGTTAATATACATCCATTCCTGCTTTTAAGGCTTGATGGTTTTTCAAACAGTTGATGTCAACAGGTGATTGTAATCATGATTTGGTAAAAAAGCAGTATCAATGAAAGGCTGAGTCTTTGAGGAGCAAAGATGGGCAGAGGATCTCCAGTTTTTCAACAAATG
>OMMV01231192.1:0-15138 GCA_900302635.1 Chatrabus melanurus | reverse complement strand
CTGATTAGCTCATTCGGGTGTGCTCAGCCAATCAAGAGCTTAGAAACAGCAGATTTGACTAATCAGCTGTGGTTGCAGCAGGTGTACACATGTGAAACATGCAGGACAGGAGATCTCCAGGAGCAGGGTTGGCGACTCCTGCGTTAGAAGATGCATGTCTCGGCTCTTCCAAAGCCGAGGAAAAGCGATACAGTTGTGAAAGTAAAACAGGTGCGAGGATCTTACCATTTTCTGCATGTGAGGCAGGCCAAGCCCGGCTGAGGGGTGACAGGTAGTGGCACTGGCCGTACTGCAGCTCTGCATGTGATCCATGATGATGTGGAGAAGGTACTGATTGTTGTTCTGGAGTTGCATAATCTCTCCACTCCCTTCTCTCCTGAGAAATCATATAGCTGGGCATCTGAAGAAAAACAAAATGCCTTTTTGATCAAATTTTATTAGGGTTACGTGTTGTACTTGGTGAGGCCATTTTATAAGATGTTGGACCCACAGAAGCTATCTGACCTGGTTGTATAGAGATGCATATGGAGGAATATATCCAAGGGAATTTGCTTGTGATGGCGTTTCTTCCAGACTGTTCATCTTCATTTCTGTGAACGTAACAGAAATACATTTTTCAGGGAAAGCTTTCGCAGGGAAGCAGCCAGGATTTTCAGGCCAGACTTTTAAACATGTGAACAGATGTAAAATGTTTATTTAATGATTACTATTTAACAATTCATTTATTTTATTTATAGTATTTATCATTTCTGTAAGTTTTACTACCTTATAAATCCTGTACAAAAGTCAACAAATTCATATGACAGTGCTAATAAAAAGTATTTACTCCCGTGGAAGTTTTCCGGTTTAAAATTTTGCTAAACTTTTCTACCTTGTCACATTCAAGGTCACTTAAGGTGAAATGCGATGGCATATTTTGAAAGGCCACATATGACTTCCTATCCATGTCTAATAGTAACTATGGGTCTATCGCCTTTCATTCATGAGTTACAAGCCTTAGAAAATTTCTCAACTATCTATTTGCATTGGACAAAAATTTTGACCTTGACCTTGACCTTTGACCCCTGAACCTGAAAAGTTTATGCGTTCATCCTTAGGTGGAACTTAGTTAATGTAAAAAATTTGGTTAAAATTTTTGTATTCATTTTTGAGATATTTTAACGGAAACACAGACACACACATGTAGGTGAAAACAATAAGCCCTGCAACCACTGTCAGCGGGTTTAACAAGCTTTAGTGGCTGTGATTGGAGAAAATATGCATAAAACACCTTTTGCTTGTTGCTTCACCAAGACATTGTTAAAATAAAAGACATTGTTAAAAAGTAGACTTCTGAAATCTAAGGCTGCATTCAAATACATAGTATGTACTTAATGCCGGTTAGTACATACTACCCAACCATTGCTGTAGTACGTACTAGAAGTAAGCGAGTGAGTAGTAGGGACACAATTCGGACGTACTACGCCGCTTCCATTTGGCCTGTCTTTTGACTGGATGATGTGTATGCGCAAACCCAAGTCTGCCTTGAAAATTTCTATTTTACAGTGGCAGCCTTTTTTTAAATGGTTCCTGATGTATATTTTTGTACAGTGCCATGGCCCCATGGATGCCGTTACCATTTTCATGTATGTTTGCTATCTTTGAATTTTCCCGGAAAGTTCTTCTTCAGTTAACAGGCTTCAGCTGCATCGTGGGATAGCGTAATGTAGTCCATTTGAAAACTATGGAGGTAGTAGATCATCTGGGAACTGTTCGCCTACTCCTAAATGCCTACTCTACCTATTCGGATACCCTATGGATTGTGGCGTACTACTTTTTGCCTACTATATAGCAAGATAGTATGAGTATTCGGATGCAGGGTAGGTTTTAGTTTGCTTATGCATTCCAGCAAACTCAAGCCTAGAGTTCATGTTTTCTTTTTAACATTATGTATTGATTCTAGGTCAGACTGAAACCTTTGTTGAAGTTTTGTCAAAACTGGTTCATTAGTTTTTGAGTGATCATCCTAAAAAAATCTTAATGATTGTTTTTGCATTATTTGATTCTACCCCATGATGACAGCATTTCTATGCCAGACCCAACTCATCTTCCACTTACTGAGAAAACAAACAAACCAAAACAAACAAACAAACAAACAAAATTGTAGACACAAAAACAAAAAAACTATTAAGGCCAAAATTAAGGCAAATCTTGAAACCTATTTATTTTCTGCTCTTTTTGATTAGTTTTACAGTTTTATCTTATTTAATTATTAGTAATGGTTTGTATTATTTTATTTGCACTTGATTTTCAATTTTAATAGTTCTTATGGAAGCAAAATTTGGTTTTATTGTTCTGTTTTGATGTTTTATTATGTAGAGCACTATTATGTAGAGCAAGTAAATGTTATCTACTTGAAATAAATAAATTATTACTTTATTAGCATAATCTTACATGTATAAGCTGATTATAAAAGGTCCAGGCCGTAAATTTCCCTGTAGATCCTAAATATCATAATATACATGCTGATTGCAAATAGTCTTTATGGTTCAAAGTGGACATGGCTGACAGAATTGCCTTTTCTCTCTCGTCTTGCCTATTACCTGAAAAACTGCAGATATAGCTGTGCTACTGTGATATTTGTGATCCACAACGCCCTCAACGGGATCATCTGTAGCCCAAAACATAAAAACACCGGCTGCCGACTGCTGACTAACTCACCTTTCTCACTCTTTCCTAAACCTCAGTGGGGTTGAAAGCCATTGTTTCTCTGAAACAATCCTCATTGAATTAAAAATTGGCTGCAGGCTTAGTTCAGTGAGGCCGATGCGTACTGCTGTCAGGGGTCCAATCGTTAATGTGCCATCACTGTACCTCACATCCTCAGCAGACACAGGCAGCGCTCAGCTTATTTCCTCCATCTGTAGGTGAATGAGTAACGTGTGTGTGTGTGTGTGTGTGTGTGTCTAATACTCAGCATAAAATCTCTCAACAAAAAGGAAAGCATTAATTTTCTCACGCATTTGTTGATAAAGTGGAGATCCTCTGTCCTTCTTTGCTCCTCAAAGACAGCCTTTCGTGGATACTGCTTTTGTACCAACTCACAATCACCTGTTTGAAATAACATCATTATTTCATTTTTTTAAACTCACTACTAGCCCTAAATAGCCCCCGTTCCAACTTTTTTTGGAATATGTTGCAGGCCTGAAATGCAGGAATGGATGCATATTAACAAATGGCATGAAGTTGGCCACACAAAACATGAAATACCTTGGGTTCATACAGTCTGCAATGAATTAGAAGTCAAAGTAAATGTATCGTACCATACTGCTCCAACTTTTTCTGATTTGGGATTGTAACTTTTTTTAATCTGTACAGTGCTTTAATCAACAATAAAGCTTTGATAGAGCATTCTGCCATTTTTAAAATATTTATACACTCTGATTTCAATCTTAACTTGTACATACAATTTTAGCAAGAAGTGACAGTGTAACAACTGCGCTTGTCGATTCACAGTGAGTCATGCAATTCTCAGTGTTACCATAATATATAGTTCTGTGTGGCTTTGACATTTCATCAATGCTGTCTAAATCTGAACCACTTTATTCTTGCTAACACGCAACTCTTCCACCATGTTTAATCCATATTGGCTCCAAACGGTTTGAGTTAAACAGTTATGACCTTGTGTTTGACCTTTCAAGGTCACCCAAGGTCAAAGGTCCTGTGACCAATAGAAAGGTGCTATTTGACTTCATATTAGTGTTTAATAGTAACCATAGGTGTATCTGTCCAAAATTTACAAGTGGTCATGACTGTCTCATTAACCAATCAAAACAGATTTAAATTTTTCTGTGTATATGTGTTGACTTTGTGTCAAACAAGTGGTTACTTAGGTAGAGTCAGATGAGGAGTATCACTTGCATTGTGAGGGAGCATCACAATGACATACTGGCCGTGTGGTACATTTTCTCTGTGCATGATCCAGGTGCCTCAGTGTTGAGGATCCCAGCGGCTGGAGAAGGCCAAGGAGACCCCCACGTTTCATCATGCTGTGGCAGAGAGATGCTTACTTTCGGGAGGTGGGGGTGGACTGGTTGTCTGCCTGGGTGGTTGCCATCCAGGAACCAAGGCAGTTCCATGGTGTGGTGCATCAGCGCATGCTCCCAGACCTGACTTGACTTATCATGAATGAGTGACTTCTGAATGATAAAACAGGGATACCACATGTAGAATATACCAGCAGTAATAAAACTAAAACTATCTTAAACATACTTTTAAAGCAGTTGTTCTAACATAATATGAATACACCAATAAGTTGTTTAAAATCCAACTGGATAATAGCACCTATATGGCATAAAAAACTGCCTGAATAACTGTGTTCTCGCACAGATACTGGTGGTAGTCATTTTAAAATATCTCTGAGTTCTTGTTGCTGCAGCTGTTTTTCCTAACACACTTCAGAGCTCAGCGTCAGTATGATCAGAGCTATCTCACATTTTCTGGAGACATTGTTATGTCCTAATGTCCTGCTGCTGTATGACTCTTAAAGCTGTGCCTGGCAGCTGTTAGACATTTTTTTTGTTTCTAATTTTACATCACCATTGCTGTTTTTACTTCCACACGCGTGCATTATTTTTTGATTAGCTAGTCACAGAATGTCTGTGATCTCTATTTCTTTGAACTTTCCCTCCACTTCACTCTAATATCCATCCTTCCATCCATAAACCCAAGGTACAATAAGCGACAACTGCATTTAAACTTTACAGAAATAATTACTTTAAAAGCAGTATGATCATGTTAATTAAACAGAAAAGGTGGTTGGATTTACCGGTTTAAAATGTAATATTTTTGTAATTTACAACAGATTTATACTGTAAAATTTTTTTTACAGTGTGCGTAACAAGACGTATCCGTTTGATACAAAAGCGCATTATGAACAATAATCACATACTCTTTGCAGAAAAAGAACAACTCACACAAGCGCACCTCAGCATAAAAGTGAACAGTTTTTACCTTACCATTAACGGTGTTGCAAGCGACCCAGCTTGGTGTGGACTTGTCTTTCCTGATCCTTCCATTAATTCCAGTAAAGCAAGTTGGTCAGTGAACAATCTGCACACATAGCAGTGGAGACAGGTGCTATTCTAACTGTTATACCAGTCAGTACACTTCCAGCATTTTTTGGTACTTTTGCCTGCTGCGCGGGTGCTCACTTTGTGCACGCTGGCCCGTTTCCTCACCAGAGATTCTCTCACCAGTGCTGCACACCTGTAGAGGGAATGACAGGTGACACTCTGATTGGTTTATTTTAAGTAAGGCCCACAACATACTGTGGAGATTTAACCCAACCCCTTTGTGCACAGCGCCCTGGTTTGTGGCGAGATTTAGTGCTGTCTAAATAACAAAGTGACAACAAAAGCATGTGCGCCATGCATTTTACACCATCAAGACAGGGGCCCGAGGCTCAGTGACTGTATGCATTCCTGAAAGAAACTACAATTACAGGCACATGAAAACATGTCCATGTTCTAATTGGAAATTATTGACAAATGTGACCTTTGAAAAGGTTATGCTTAGAAGCTATGACAAAGATGGGCTTGACTCAAGTGCATGATAATTTTTTTTTTGCATGGTTTGATATTTTTAAACCCCTGCAAAAATTTAAATTGTCATCAGCTGTGACATTACAGTTAGAACAAGGCTCAGGTTTAAGTTGGGGTAATAGGGGTGTAACAATTAACCGATATGAATCGAAAATAGATTTTAAAGTAATAGATAGGACTACATTGATACGCAGACCCCAGAATTGGTCTAAATGCACTATGAACAGGTCGATGGCTCGATTTTAACATTATAAATAGATTAAGTTAAACTTGTTTTGCTCCCACTTCCACGTCTTCAAACTTTCATAAAAGTTCAAAGTGCTGTGAGGCTTTTATGAGACTGGTCACAGGAATGTTTAACTTTTTGAGGTAAAAACAAAATCAACATGTCCAAAACTGGTAGGGGTTATCACGGATAAATGTAACCGTTTGAACTTTACTTTCAGTTCATAATTTGTCCGTACTGTCATACTGGTTCAGAATGGGAAAGTTATGCTATGCTATTTATATAATGCTAACAACAGCTGTCTTCTTCTTCTGGGATTTTTCTATGCTGCACTTTCTGCTACTGTATGTGGTGCTGCCCCCAGTTGTAAACAATGTATCGACTGAGCCATAGACCCCTGAGCAGAGAACAACACCATTGATGGAATAAGGCAGAGTTTATTCTGTTGATCAGACACTGCAATGCACAGAATATAATGCACCATAAGTCCATACAACAGAGTTGTCCGGGTGGAAACAGGCAGAGAGAATTGTCAGAGACACAGGAAGACAGCCTAACAACAAACGGTGTCCGTGAGGGAAGCAGCAAATGAGTAATCCAGGTAAACAAGCAGAGGGCCAGCTAACAAGCATACCAGTGTGACAGATGATTAAATGGCAGGCAGAAGTCAGGAAACACGTAGAGGCAGTGTAGGTCGGCAACTGCAGAACAAACACAGGGAAAGAACGCGAGAAAGCAAGCATGAGAGGAAGACAATCTGGTACTGGAATGATGGGCTGTGAATGGTTATATAGTACATGAAACAATCAACGAGGAAGCAACAGTGTGGAACTGAAAACCCAAGTGACAGGAAGTAAACCAGTGAAAACACATGCAGAGCAGAGGTCAAAATAAGAGCACAAGGAATAACTAACACAGGAGGAAATCTTGCCAGGAGGATGCGAGGAATAATAAACATGAAGGAGAAACACAAAAAGGCATGAGGAAATGGTAAGAAACATTTTCAAAAGAGTTAGCAAAAAATACCAAGAGCAGAAAAGAGGCACCAGAGGTAGGCTGCAGCACAGTAGCAAAAACCTGAAGAAGGTTCCTGGTTTTTCATGAAATATGTATTTGAAGGTAAGGAATGCCACTTTTGGCTTATTTTAATTTATCATGGAAAATAAATGTCGACAATAAACAAAGAATTGTATCGGGTTGCATCGTGTTGCACCGAATCGATTCGTTCCATAATAAAAAGTATCATTCCTGAATCGTATTGTAGCCTATGTGTCTAGATATGTATCGTATTGCTTTATAAGGGAGAGATGCACACCCCCTATGGGGTATGGTGTAAAACTTAGGGTTACTGAGATAGTGTGGTCATGAGGACATGTTCATAAATACAGTAACACAAATCTATCAGTGAATGAATTTTTGTGTGTGTGTTTCAGCAGATAGGAAGGGAGGCGGTGACAGAGATACTGAGGTGGACGGAAAGAGAACATTCTGGTGTTGCCACTGTGGTTGGAATATGTGACTTGCACAGTTACAGCATGTCTATGCACATTTGATTTCTCATTTGCTTATGTGCACACAAATTCACCAAGTGCACATAAAGATACACATAAAAATATGACTGGAACAAGTCCTTCATTAACTTTGAGCTTTTTTTTTTTTTTAATCTATTCACTGGTCTTAACAATATAACCTCTTTTTAACTCTTTAGCTTCAGATAAATGTCAAAAATGTGTCAGCCCGCCCCGGATGCATGCACACGCACACTCTGTGACATTTGCAATGATGCCCGAAGAGTTCGATGAGTTTTTTGCAGGGATTGCACGTGCAGCAGAATGACATTTCCGTGAGAGGTGGGTGAGAAGGAGTGACGGATGACACCCGTATCCACCCCTGCTGGGGAGAGGAAGTCCCTATCACAGCACAACAGGAAAGAGATGCAGTAAAAACAAGAGCGTCTCTTTTTGGACATTAAATCACTTCCTGGAGGGCTGTGGGCTGCGTCCCCTACCGCACTCAGCCGCTACCCCTCAACTCGGTTTAACCAACTTCTTTGCAGGCAGAAAAATTGATCAAACCTCTTTATCTGTGAAAGTACGTGTGTTCCTGTGTGCGTCTCCAAGGTATTGCACTGATGAATGAAATAACTCATCAATAACTGAGAGCTGAGGCTTCAGACCCCATCTTGGGCAACTGTTTCATCTTTTAACAACGCAAAATACCTTTGATTCAAAAGTAGAATCTTTTGCTTTATAGCCAACGCATACATATGTAATGCTACGCAGCCTGTCAGTCTGATTTATTGCTGTGACTTGCAGATGTGATGAGTATCTTAGGATGCAAGCACCACATAAATCTCTGTACCCTGACAGATCACAAGCTCCAAGCCGGCACACAGAGCTTTGATCCTCGTCCAAGAACAAAAACAGGGACAAAAAAGGTTTATCTGGGGTTGGAACAGGAACGCGACGTTTTACTGGTGACAGGAAAAGACAATGGCCACAGTTTTAATCCAAAACACAACCCCTCGCTTCGCCATTCCTGTCCTACCTTGTCATTCATCTCAGGTTGTGTTTGACACTGTCGCGGTGAGTTATTGAGGCTCATTGCACAAACATCTTGAGTAAATCTCATACATACATTGAATCTACAGTTCTTGCACAGTGCCGTCTCCGTTCAGGCACAGCCATAAAAATTATGACTTCCTTCCTGCAGGCGATTTCCTGTTTATGTCTGAATGCAGGTCAGAAGAGGGGGACAGTGGTCTCTGCCTCATCCACCATCATCCTTCCCTAGAGGTGACCTCAGTCCCCAGTCAGCTCTCTCAAAAAATACCTACAGCTCACCTCTTCTCCATCTTTCATCAGAAGAAACCACCTCTTTCCAAATTCTCCTCTCGAAACTAAATGCACCTTTTTAAAGATGCTAAAAGAGAAAACTACCAAGCATGGGGGGGGGGTGTCCACTATACTAAGTAACTCCTCTCTCAATATCCGCTCCAAAAACAGTGTCAATTAACTGCTCATTCATAGATCTTCACGAGGTGCCATGTGTGTTTCATGTTTTGCTAACTAGTAAGTCCTACATAGGCCTGAGGCCAACTGTTCCCGGTGCTTATCCCTGGATTCTGTAGCATGAAGCGGATGAGAGCCTAAGACTTCCTCTAAAAGGGACGCCAGTCCAATGCAGGTTACTTCCCCAGTCAAGATTTACAGCTGGGTGAACTGAGACAATGCTGATGAAGTGTCTTGTCCAAGGACACAGATAGGTAGCCTGCTCAGGAATCAAACCCAGGTCTACATATTGGTAGCCCAATTCCTTATCCCACTGAGCTACCTGCTCTATTTTATGCTGATTTGCTTAATAATGGCTCTGGCCTATGCCGTGACTGTTCACCTCTGTACAATATGAGGTGGTTGGGAGCATGAAATAGCTTGATGAAGGGGTTCCAGTGGTGGGATTGGAGGCAAATGTGAGAAGCTGATGGACACTTTCAGCTCTCGAGGCACAGTCATTAAGATGTCTTCCCTGTTTTGAGATGAGAAAGCACACTCGGCATGGTGGGGTCATTGAAGATGGGGTTTAGCCTACTGTGAACATCCATTATTTATGAGTTTTTACAAATTGCAACTGACATTTTTATCAGTTACAAGGGCATTTCTGGTTGTGACTACTCGAGGACTAACATCAAACTACTTGTCAAAACCTGTACTTGCTTAAAAAAAATGACTCTTTCACAAGCATTTTTTCTTTACATGTATGCTGCTCTTTTTTAAAAGGTGACCTGTTTTTGAAAGGTCACACTACTGTCAAACCTAGAAAGAAATATTATCGCTGCAGCAGTTTGCAGACTTTTTTTTCCAACTCATTATTGTGTCCGGCGCTGCACCGTGTGGTTCAATTTAAATGTCGCTGCCAAACTCTCCTGCTGGCAGCCTCATCCAGAAACAAGACTAGTGTACACTGCGTGCCAGGCAGGAAGCATCAATGGCACAAAGTGGCTATTGAAGGAAAAACAAGCAACCTAAAGACCGAACTATTTACCTCAGATGAAGAACAAACCAGAGCTAAAAGGTCAGATGGTACAGGACTTACCACTGATAGGTAGCCAGAACAGTAATGGGATAGTCATGTCATTTTTTTGTTTGGTACAAACTTGCCCATTTGAACTTGAAAACATATGTTTATCAATCTTTATGGCCAGAGGCGTTAAATATCTTTGAAGTGGCAAGACACCTTTTCATTGAGTTTGGGAACAGCACCTATAGTCTGACACATAGGGGAGGTCTACCTTCCATTATCGCCTAAGGGGACCAGAGAGTGTGATCCAACTGCTGGGGTAACACAATGTTCAACCCAGCAAAGCTTATGCCAAGGTGCTGTAAAGAAAACTGGTTAATTGTAGAGCCTTAGATTTAGGAGAAGTATTGTGGATTCTGCCCTTGTGTCATCAATGCAAGTTCGCTGTTGGGAGGTTGTGAGGTCACCCATCCAGTTTACATACTGTATACTTTAGGGCAGGGGTCACCAACCTTGCTCCTGGAGATCACCTGCCCTGTGTGTTTTCCAACTCTCCCTGCTCTGCCCACTTCTAACTAACTAAGTCAGGTGTACTCAGTCAATCAAGAGCTGGGAAACACCAGACTTGACTAATCAACTGTGGTTGCAGCAGGTAAACATGGAAAACATGCAGGACAGGTGATCTCCAGGAGCAGGGTTGGTGACCCCTGCTTTAGGGATATGGCACCATGCCACAGAGGGTTCAGCATGACCCGTAGGGAATACTGTGGAAATATGGGATGCCTGGGCCAGTTTGCTAGAAGCCATCTGGTTCTTGTACTATCGTTTCAGTGTTCATGTTCTCAGCAGGAAATCAACTTCATTCTTGTTCAGTGTGCACTGGGATGTTTGCACCTACAAATCTAAAGCCATTTTATCAGATGATGGTGGATTACTTCCTCCACATTGGGACTATGTTGTTTCCCAAAGTGAATGATTTCAATGTTCTTGAGTTCTTCTTCACAAAATCGAGCTTGAAATCGATTAACTTAGGGATAAAGCAGTAATGTATGCATTGCTCCAGACTGCCATTGCAGACATGCTGCAGAGCCTGTAAGCAAATCAGTCAAATTACTTTACTGGATGATTTCTGATGTAAAGTGGTAATAACCTTTGGGTGGCAACTAAAGGATTGCAGATACAAGCAGCGAATGTCTGCATCTGTTACATTGGGGCTCACTATTATGTGCTAGGTGAGGAACTTTGATATTTAGAAACAACTTATAATTGAAAGGTACCACTTAAGGTGGTTTGTTCTGATGATTTAGATGTTCCTTGGAAGTACACCTTTGGAGGTTTTCCTTTGAAGGCACATCCAGTTGAGAGAAGTAGCTTGGGCAGCGCCAGGACACCCTGGAGGGGGTGCGTATGTTATCTGTCTTGGGAATATCTTGGGATATCCCCAGAAGAAGATGGATGATATTGCAAGGGAGAGTGCCTGGGCTAATGACAGCCTGCTGCCTCACAGGGTAAGTGGTGGAAGATGAATGGTGACTTTGTTCAATCTTTTAGAGGAACCGTGTAGAAAAATAATTTTTTTCTTCGTAAATATTAGTGCATGGGAAAAGTGTACTGACGATAGACTTCGTAGATGACAGCACAGGTCTATCAGGAAGCGGCTCTCTGCTTCTTACCACCCTAATCTTGCTTGTCTGAGGCTGAGCCAGTATTGATCCAACTGCTACGCTGTGCTTTGGTGTTCAGCCTCGGGCTCTTGTCGGCCTCACCGCACCTTACATCGCTCACCTCACATTAGAGTCTCAGCTTGATGTGCTGTGCTATGATTATTTTTTGGTACATTCCCAGAGAGAGCTTGTCAACTGGTTGTTAACATGAGCGGTATCAGAATACTGCCTAGTTGCTGACAGTTTTGTGTCAGGTTTATGTTTCTGCTTAGAGTTGTATTTGGAGAAATGTGAATTGTTCATATAGTCAGCAGAACATTGATTATTACCATGAACACAATTCCTTTGCTTCTACCTTTGATTTGTTTACCCATTCTTAGCTTTCACATTCTTATAATACCGTTATGTAACATGGCCAGCTGAGCAAAAGCTTGGGAAAGTGACTGATCTTGGGTAGTTTCCCCGAACATGATCCAGCACACAAGTGCCTCAGTACTGAGGAGCCCAGCAACTGGATGAGCCCAAGGAGCTCTAGTCCAGCGGCTAAGACCAAAAATATGGCAGTATATTTCATTTCTTGGAGAAATTATGAAACTTGTCACACAAATGGGTCAATCCAATAGGAACATTTTTCGATTAGGACCCAACTCAGAAACGCCCTCTGGTGGCCGCCATGTTGAATTTTAATATGGCCACCATATTTGATATATTTTTGTCCATAATTTCAAAACCCACACAGCTGATTGGGGTTGGGAAAATCATGCTGATATGTAGACAGTGGTATGGACCTCACTTCCCAAGGCCTCTAAGGCTTGCTATGAGCTCCTAAGCTGCAAGTGCAAGAAAACTTGCAAAGGAAACTGCAAATGTTACAAGGCAAATCTCCAATGCACCTCCCTATGTGCCTGTGACGGACAGTGCTATGAAAACCAGGCCTAAATCAAAAGCCAAATAAAAGACTGCGTGAACATCATATGGTGTGGTTTGCAATTAATTAACATTGGGGTACAAACAGTTCAACGGATGGTGGCCATTTTGAATTCCAATATGGCAGATATCTCACTGAACCTCAAAAGAGGTGTTATCAGCTGAATTCACATTTCTATCTGATTTGGTGTAGACATTATAAGAAAATATGTCTAACATGGTGGCCATCTTTGAATCCAAGATGGCGGACATCAGATATGCTTGATACTGGTTCCTTAACCCTGAAAATGGGGGGTTAGCCACTGAAATCACATTTCTATCTGCTTTAGTTTTGAAGTTATGGACAAAAATATATCAAATATGGCGCCCATATTAAAATTCAAGTTGGCAGCCACTAGGGGGCATTTCAGAGTTGGGTCCTAATCAAAAAGTGATCCTACTGAGTTGTTCTACCTGTCTGCCAAGTTTCATAATTTCTTCAGAATGTGAAATATTTTTCGACTTCGTCGCTGGACTACTATGGCAGGTAAATGGCTACTTTTGGGAGATAGTGATGGACTGCTAGTCTGTCAGGTGGCAGCTACTTGGGACCAAGGGTGGTTTTGGGGGGTTTCTTGATGCGGCAAGTAGCGCGTGCCCCTAGACATGACCTGACCTGACATCCGGTCAAATAGAGCTTTCACCTCTTGTTCTTCAAACAACATTCCTGGAAGTCATATTGTTTTTGTGTATCCGTATATGATTTTCACTTCTAGACTCTGGTCCATACTGCGGCTTTTTTCAAAGTACCCATGCTCTCAAGACTCATCGGTAGCTTACAGAAAGCCCTGCTGTCCCCAGAGAGGCAGAGCAGACTAAATAACCAGTTTCCCATCAGAGTGACAATCTGACTGCAGCTGTTTGCATCTGAAGGCCTGCCAGCGATTGTCTGTGGTCGTCTGAAAGGCAAAGGGGGGATGAAAGGATGTATAGAGGAAAAGTAAAAAGAAAAACAAAACTTTGCAATTTCTTTATTCAGGTTTAAGAGTTTTGATTTTGATCTCACTGACCTACAGATAGACGTACAAGTAATTCCATCCACTCACACGCTTTAAGAGGCACCCACACACTAAAACACACATTAATGCACAGAAAAGTGAAATAGAAGTAGGTTTTGTTTTTCATTTTCATGTGTACAGAATGCAGGATGCTCAAGGATACACCATTGTTTTATGATGCAAATGTATATTTGTTTAGCAATATTTATGTAGCAATTTGCTGGCAAACAGTTCCAGCATTATAACAGAGACTGACATTAAAGACAGTGCAGTAAAAACTTTTATATTAAGTCCAGAATGTAAAGTGTGTTTGCACATCTCCTTCTCAGACAGGGCCTTGATTGAAATCATTGTGTTTGGTTTAAAAAAAAAAAAGTGTTGCTCAAATGCTCAAATCATTGGCTGTCTGACAAAATGGACCTGCCTGTTGGATGTATACGTTAGTGTTTACAGATGTATCAATATGTCTATGCTCAATTTTATCTCCCCTCACTAGATATGTCCATATATTAAGGTGCATCATGATTAAAGTGTGAAGGTGTATGTGTGTGTATGTTGGAGTGGGGGGGATTGGTGTTGTAATCAGGTCCAGCTCTTCTGCTCTATGTTGGTTTCTCAGCTCCCCATCAGTAGGTCAAAGCTCAAGGCTACTGCAGGACCCGCGAGACTAAACCTGTTCTGGTTGTGTGTGATGAGATCTGTGGCCATTAGAGAGCCCTGGTTCATGCT
This sequence comes from Chatrabus melanurus, assembly GCA_900302635.1. Lineage (NCBI taxonomy): Eukaryota > Metazoa > Chordata > Actinopteri > Batrachoidiformes > Batrachoididae > Chatrabus > Chatrabus melanurus. Next base: position 956 of record OMMV01231192.1, on the reverse strand, counting down.
GTTGGTGGATTTATACCCCACTTTACGTCAGTCTAGTTTAGTATGAATGATATAGAGATCTCAAACAGCATTCAGAGTCCTTTACTATTTCTACATTTTGTTATCCTACAGATTTGAAGTAATAGTAGTTAGTTGTAGTGATTTATTCTTGCGTAAGCTACGCTGTGTGCATGTGTGCATTGCATGTGTAAATCTTTAGAGAGACACACATTCATATGTGATCATATGAGGTATTTTTTTTAACGATACAAGAAGTCACGGCTTTCTGGAGATCATACCAGTTTGGCTGGAATGAACAGATGCACAGCTGTTTGCTAGGCTGTCAAAAATTTCGGCGCAGGGACAAAGACAACACAGGTGGCAGGCTGGAGGCTCTATCTTGACGGTGGGTGCAAAAAAATGGGTGGCACAGAGGGCGCAAATCCATTTGGGGCGTGTTCGAGCACACGCTGCTGTTTAAGCAGTGGTAAATATCAGCGCAAACCAGGCACCCGGATTTACCATGTTCATTAGGCATGGGTGTGTTGTAGTCCAAGCATAATATCAACCAATTAGAGAATCACCTGTCATTCCCTTTAAACGAGAGTATGCCAGGGAGAGAGACAGTGAGAAAATGGGCGAAAGTGAGAGGATTTCGATTGAGTTATCAGATTAGTGTCAACCTGTCAGAGAACACCATGGCCACTAGCCACCAAAGCTCCCTGAGGTGAAGTTTTGTATTTTTCCATGAGTGTTTACTTTTATTTCATGTGGGTGGGGGTGTTGACATAATATGTTTGTTTTTTCCATCAAGAACATTATTTCACTTTTAAACCTCAAATCACAGATGCTGATGCCAAATAAATCACTGAGGTGCAACAGCTTTTGAACATGGCTAATATTGTCATATGATTTATAGTGTTACCTGGACGAGTATATGTTTTGTGTGTGAGTGAGTGACAGAGAGAGACGGGGGG
>OMMV01231188.1:0-10293 GCA_900302635.1 Chatrabus melanurus | reverse complement strand
ATCATGGGCATGAATGTCATGGTAATGTTGGGCTTTTAATGATTTCTTTGAACTGTTCTCTTTTGCCAGGGTGGAATGATTGTACAGCATACATCATTAATGACTCTAAAAAACAAGAATTGGGTGCACAGGTTTGAATTTATTTGGGATCTTCTCTAATCCACACAGGATCAAAATTATACATACAGGCTCAAATATATACATACATTCACTTAAATCTTTTAATAAGTGGTGCTGAAGGTTCTACAATGTCTTTTAACGTGACAAGGCCAAGGCCTATTAACTCCTTGTTAGTGATCATGATTAACTACAACTGGTAGTTTCTCTTTGCCAGCATAAAAAGGATGTGTTTGACATCACTCATTGGACTGACCAATGGGAAAGTCCAAGGATCTCAGTGAAGGTCTAAGAAGGTGAATTGTAGATTTACACAAGTTAGGAAGGTCTCTTGGAGCCATTTCTAAACAACTGCAGATTCCAAGATCATCAGGTCAAATAATTGTTCATAAGTACAAGTTAGTCGGAGGTAATTGGAAAAAAACCCATTGTTGTCCAGAGTATTTATTTATTTAATTTATTTATATTTTTTCTTTTGACTGCCCCCAGTTGCTCGGGTTCATCACAGTGGATCCAGTAGAGATCTGCATTGGGATTTGGCACAAGTTTTAAGCCAGATGCCCTTCCTGATGCAACTCCAGTTACTGTACTGCAGAGTATACTATAACTGTGAATAAATCAGCCTACATATTTAACCTGCAGTACAATTGTCCAATAACGCCTTGTTTTTCTCTAGTGTTGGGCATTCCAGCTCCTTGAGAAGACCCGAATCTTGTCGTTCCAGTCACTTCTTTGAGTCGTTTGAATGAATGGCTCATCATTCCTTTTTTTTCCCCCACTCAAACACTTTTGCTGTTACTGTGTTTTTCTGTTTGATCGAGGGTCGAGCTGAGCTACGTAGAGGTGAATGCACGCATGCATGCACACCGAGCAGAGCCTGATTGCACGTTTGTGGAGGGTCCCTCACAGATTAAAACCAGTCAGTGAACCGAGCACCGAGAGTCTGCAGGCTTAAAAACAAACTCCACTCAGCAGCGGTGCTTGTGTCCCAACAACACTACAAATGTTTTTTCACTGCTGCTCACTCCTTCTCCCCTCCCCCACTCTCTCCCTCCCACCCTATCTCTGCCCACAGAGTAGGCGCTTGAGCTTGCATCAGGGGAGTGGTTCAAATTTAGGGTGGACAGTGAAATTTTAGCACACTGATAAGATGACCAGCTCCCTAGTAGGACTCAGATCCCTTCGTTCACACGAAAGAGCTGTTGAAAAGAATCAGATCATTCACAAACGACACAACACTGTTTTTCTCTTTTTTTTTACCTTCTGACACTTCTGCTTCCAAGAGACAGAATTTTAGCATTGAAAGACAGCAAAAGCAGCAAACATATGATTTGCTATCTATAGCAGATAGCTACAGCAAAGGTTTAACTCACACAAACCAGTTCTCTGTGCTGGCATGGATTCATGCATTGTCGAATCTTTCTTCTCGATGTAGCAGATTTCCTAAAACTACTCTGTATCTCAAGGTGATTTCATCAGTTTCATGCCAACATGAATATCAGTTGCAAGTACACAAGTTTATTGCCAGTGATAGGATGTTCATTTGAGCTTATGCAAACCATTTTCTGAGAAAACACATTTATGTTTATGGAAACTGAAAATGCATTTCAGTTTGACAAAACACATTCCATAACTGCATCGCTGGCAGTTGAATTGTAATGCATATTATAATGAAGAAAGACAATGATGATAGCTGAGCAGCCATCCTGCTTTCTGTAGACCTGATCCTGTCAGATCTCAGAAGTAAAACAGAGTAGGCCCTGATTAGTGCTGGGAGACCACTTAGGAAGACCAGGGGCTGCGTGTGTTTCTCCATGTGGAACTACAGTTGGGTCAGGAAGGGCATCTGGTGTAAATCTTGTGCCAATGCGGATCTGTACTGAATCTGCTGTGGTAACCCTGAACAACCGGGGGCGGCCAAAAGACAAACAACAGCGATGATACATGAGAAATAACTTAGCTTCTTACCAGCTCTTTACTAACAGTGACCGACAGAACCCATTGCAAAATTAACTGAAAATGTAATAGCGTTAAGCAGTTTACCACCAGTCCTCCTACAGCTGGTAGCTCAGCAGGATAATGAGTTGGGTTACATTTTGTAGAGGTGTGTTCAATTATCAGTCATGGTACCAGTAAGTTTCCTTGTACAAGATACTTGATTTACATGGTCTCAGTCCACTCAGCTGTAAATGGGTACCGGGATTTAACTGGGGAAGTAACCTGTGATGGACTGGCTTCCCATCCAGTGGGAGTCATGGACTCTAATTCGCAAACGATATGTGTAGTGTGTATCTGGGGATGAGCATTGGTACTAATGGGCCTGTAGAGGACTTACTATTTTTTCTCCAGAGTGTGAATTATATAATGACAATCGGGGTACTTATCCATCCTTGCCTAATATTAGTAACCAAATGTTAAGTTAGGCAAATGTTCGTGTTAGCTGGCTAAGGGTAGTTAGTTAAACTGTAACTTCAAGCAAAAGTTAGAAACTAGCTAACATTAGCATTCATCTAAAGACAGTTGACGAAATCTAATTCAGAACCTGTGAAGGTAAGAAAGTATAAAACAACCTAGATAGCTACTTACATTAAGGTAATACAGTATAATTTGGCTTGCGCCAAACATTGGAGCAGAGAATCAAATGAGTTATTGCAGGGATGGGAGTGAGGCAGCTGATCAACTAAGGTAAAGAAATGGTAAGGTCCACTTTAGGGGTATCTGAAAAGGGATTACAAGATTCTTCCAGGCGTGAATATGGGAAACATAATGTAATATTTACAATTACAGGTAAGAAGGATGTTAATGTTTTCAATCCTCCCCTCCAAAAAAAAAATGTTGTTTTTACCTCTTTTGTGGGGGTACTTCAAACTGTGTTCTTCACCTACAGTGCATGCAAAGGCTGACAAAAGAGATGATGAGGAGAAAAAAAACAAAAATCTTTTTTTTTTCTTTTATCAAGTGGAAAAATTTGCAAATTATTTCAGTTTTGTTAACTGTAATGGGTGAAAGGTTGCAGCCTACTTTGTTCAAAAGTAAAACTAGTGCTAATATTTCCATGCATGCCAGCTATTACTGAACATCGCTGGCAGGAAAGCACATAACGGAGGAGCAGGTGGGTGGGAGATGCGGTTGCTGGCTGGCTGGCTTTCCGTGTTGTTGTTGCCCTCTGTTTCTTCACATTTCCCAATCTCACCATCTAAAATGACCTGGGGGAGTCAATTCAACAAGTAAAGGTCTGACTCTCTTGGGACTGCTTGATAACCTTCTGACTGACAGGTTACTTTTCTAAGATTCTATGGAGAGACACACCAATAGAAATTCATCAAGTGGAGCAAACCAAAATAAGTAAGGAGGCAGGAAAAAGATCTTCCATCTCTTGAACTTCCCTGGAACTTTGGGTAACTCTCCATCTCCCTGACCTCTTCCCTTTCGTGTTTCGCTTAGGGGGCTGCTGAAAATAAACCTTGACAGCTCACGTTTTACCCTGAGCACTCTGTCTCAGCTAAAACCGCCAGGTCTCACTCCAGGAGGGAGCCAATATCTTTAGTTGTACAAATGGAGCTCCACGGGTATTTGGCTTTCCTTACAGTCATCACAAATGTCCACAGGAAAAAAAACAGTGATCCAATCTGTGGCAAACATTACTAAACCACAGGCGCTATTTGGCAACACTGTATACTCCATTTAGCACAACTTTACTAACTCAACTTGGCTTCCCTCAAACCATAAAGCTGGCAATGATCAGAGTGTAGTCATTAAAGGTATAACATGATTTGAACATCAATAAATGCCCAGAAGACTCTTGGTTCAGGTCAATCATTGTAGTCAGTTAACGGTCTCCAAACAACAGCGCAAATTCATCACAGCACCTAATCACATTGGATAAGTCTGCACTTCGCCTCAGAACAATATCCGCTAACGACATTAGTGAAGGGCTAGTAATATGATGTGATTTCCTGCTGTGACACAGAGGTGCTGATCGATGGTGTGGATGAGTGGAGCATAATTCAGGGAGACCCCGTGTTTTTCTACTGTATGCAATGACATGACAAAAAGACAAATTGTGGCACAAAAATATAATGGGTGTATAATATTCAAGTTATAATAAATAAATTAAAATAAAGCAATAGACTTAAACGTATATTTTAAGGAAAACCAACACTCAGTGTCAATCCAGTATAGCTGGATGTTGCTGTGTTGCTATAGGGTTGTCTAGTGTTGCTCTTTGTTGGAAGTAAAGCTAATATGTTTTTCCTGAATAGAAAAAAACTATTTCTGGGTCAACAAATTCAATTAACCTTAGAGAGAAAAGCATCATACAGAAAAAAAAGTTTAAAAAAAAGAAGGAAAATCTCTTCAGTGAACCCACACCGGGACGTACACAGACACACATATATACAGTTGCAGTTCTCTATGAATTGAGCTCAGTCACTGTTTCCCTCTAAGGATATCCTCCTACCCAGGTCCCATAGGTTGTACATCACTTGTGGCAATAATTGTTAGGTTTGCAGTCGGCTTCTTCGGAGCTCAGTTCAGCCTCAGATCACAGTTATATCCTGGATTTGCTCAACACGAAATAAAGCTTTAATAACGGTCTAGTTTCCCACAGAATAAAGCAAGCAACGTAACTATAAAGCCGCAGCCGCAAGGCAAAATCAGAAATTTGCTCTTATTGTTTAAAGAGGTCACATTATACACCTTTTTAACAAGCTAGTATAGTGCTGTGAAAAAGTTAATGACCCTTTGAGCTTTTACATGTTTTAATTTGTTTAAGGCAAAATAATTAAATAAACAAGAACTCAGGCTTTGTTTTATTATATTCATAAAATTATGCCCTTCAAACTCACAGCGAAAACAAATGTCAACATGACATAAATTAAATAAAAATACAGTTGGGTGCATAAGTATTTGCACAGCAACATTTTTTATAATTTTCTTCTGTTCACAATGGATTTAAAAGGAAACAATCAAGATGTAATTAAAGTGCAGCTTTAATTCAACAGGTTTAACAAAAATATCACATTAACCATTTAGGCATCATAGCCATTTTTATACACTGCGTCCATTTTGAGAGGTCAAAAGTAATTGGACAAACGTACACAGTACTGTGCAAAAGTTTTAGGCATATTAAATGTGTCTACATTTTTCCTTTAAATGAAGAGAAGCTATTAAATACTTCATATTTATGAACAAATATATAAAATGTCTGACTTCATCTCACCTTTAAAAATAATTAATAATTTATTTTAGGTGATAAAATGACAATTTGTTTGATGGTGTCTCTCCAAATTTATAAGAAAATCAAGCTTTGTTCAATCAAGCTTTTTAAAATAATTGTATTATTAATTGGTATTTTTGTTGACAAGTACTAGGCAGTACAGCCACAAGGAAATCTTTTTTTTGTGTGTTTTTGCTTTTTTTTTTTTAAATGAGGTTGGTAAATTGGTAATTGATTGGTTACTTTAATGAAAAAGAAAATGTAATCTCATATTTTATTCATGTTGTATTTTTAGGAGGGTGATTTTCTGTTGACGATGATGCCTGGGGGCATTTGTTTGTTTTAAACAAAAAAAGGGGGTGCCTAAGATCTTTGCACAGTACTGTAAATAGAAGGATTATCATTTATATCTTTGCAGTCAATAATTGTCTGAAGTTTGGAACCCATAGCCATCACCATATGATGTTTTTGCTCCCTTGAGATGCTTTTCCAGGCTTTTACTGCAGCCTCATTAGTTGCTGCTTTTTTGTGGGTCTTTCTGCCCTGTCTTCAGTCAGTGAAAAGCTGCTCTATTGGGATGAGGTCAGGTGAAACTGACTTGGCCATTGAAGAATATTCCATTTATTTGCCTTGAGAGGCTCTTAGGGTGCGTCGACAGTATATTTTAGGTCATTATCCACCTTCGCATCAGTTTGGCAGTATTTAGCTGAATCTGAGCAGATAGTTTAGCCCTATACACTTCAGAATTCATTCTGCTGCTTCCATCAGCAGTCACCATAAACACCAGTGACACAGTTCCACTGGAATATGCCATAAGGTAATCTTGGTTTTATATGTCCAAAGAATCTTGTTCCAGAACTGGACAGGCTTTTTTAGATGTTTTCTGGCAAAGTCTAATCTGGCCTTCTTGTTCTTGAGTGTTGTCAGTGGTTTGCACCTTGTTGTGAACCCTCTGTAAATACATTCCTGAAAGCATGTCTTGATTGTAGACTTTGACAATCATACTCCTACCTCCTCCACAGCATTCTTGACTTGGTTGGATCTTATAAAGTTCTTTCTTTCAGCTTCTCCTAATTTCAATTTGGGGTTGCCACAGCATATCCAATATGGATCTGCAATGTTGATTTGGCACGTTTTATGCCGGATGCCCTTCCTGACGCAACTCCACATTACATAGAGAATGGGCAGGGGTGGCCTTGAATCAGGGACCTTCTGCTTTGAAAGCGATCACACTTAGCTGCTTGGCCACCACGCTGCCGACTTGGTTGGATCTTATGAAGTGTTTTTTTCTTCACCAAGAAAAAAATTCTTCACTCCACTTTAGTAGTTTTCCATGCACCAAATTGTTGATTTGGCCACTTCTAAAGATTCTGGTAACTGTTTTCCATCCTAATTAAGGCCTCTTTCACTTGCATCAACAACTCTTTGAACCTCATATTGAGAGTTCCAATGAACAGCTAGCAAATGCAAATTAAACACTTGGAACCAACTCCAGAGCTTTTATCTGCTTAATTTGCCATGGAATAATGAGGGAACAGGCCAAACCTGGATGTTTGTCTGTCAGTTGTCCAATTCCTTATGGCCTCTGAAAATGGAGGGACTGTGTATAAAACTGCCTGTAATCCTAAAGTGGTTAATGCAATATTTTGTGAAAACCCTTAAATTAAAGCTAAAAGTCGACACCACAAGCACACTGTGGTTGCTTCATTTCAATTCAACTGTTTACTCACTAAATGATTACAAATGCAAATACTTCAACAATGCATTAAATTTTTTGTTCAGAAAAAGTTGAAAGCCTTTTTAAATTTGATTTACTGTATGTTCTTTCTCCATTGCACAAAGAGCAATATTTGCAAACAAGATGACTTGGCTCACGATTCAGTTTGTGTTTGAAATACCTTTAGCAGAAGCAGTTCAGGTTGTAGTTGAGCAGTGCAGGTGTTCCTTTCAAGAAATCTTAAATGAATTTTCACTTGTTCCATTGGTAGATTTTTTTTCACTTTAACCCTTATCCACCGTCTGAGCAAGCAGATTGGCGACAGTGGTAAGGAAAACTCCCTCAGGCATTTTATGATTACAGGAAGAAACCTCAAGCAGACCAGAATCAGGGGGGTGGCCATCTGCTTTGGCCATTCTATCAAAAACAAAACAAAGAAATAAAACAAAGGCACACTGAGGAATTGTCAAACATGCAGTGACAGAATTTTTGCAGCTAAACACACTGCATAAATGTAAAATCTTACCAAGAACGTGTGTAATTTCTAGTCAAAATATCTAATTACTATTAATATAAGACAAAATCACTTAACAGGCAAAATTTCAGTAAGATATAATTACTTATTTTTCACTCAATATATCTTTAACATCCTGTTAAGTGAAAGAGTCTTGGAAATATCTTGTTTTGAGTCATAACTGAGACAAAACAAAGCTTTTTTTTGATTCATCATACGATTTTTAATCTGCTGTTTTGTTTGTAAAAGACATAGCACTTCCTAATACTCAAAAACGAAAGCACTTGTTTCATAACAAGTAAAAAAGTTATTTCTTCAAATAAGGTCTTGAAATTAGATGAGAAAACTAATTTTGAGCTTTATTTTTTGAGTATTAGGAAGTGTTACATCATTTACAAATAAAGCATCAGATTAGAAATATTATGGAGAATCCAAAAAAAAAAGATATCACTCAAAACAAGATGTTTCCAAGACTCTTTCACTGAATAAGATTTTTAAGAAGTATTGCTCTAAAAACAAGGAATTATATATTACTGAAATTTTACTTGTTAAGTGATTTTGTCTTATATTAAGAGTAATTAGATATTGTGACTACAAATTAGACACATATACTTGGAAAATTTTTATTTTTTGCCGTGTGTTTAGATGCAACATTTCTAACTCTGGATGTTTGACAATTCCTCAGTGTGTTTTTGTTTTTATTTCTTTGTTTTGCCTTTGTAAGAATGGCCAAAACAGATGGTCACCATCCCTGAGTCTGGTCTCCTTGAGGTTTCTTCCTATAATCATAAAATGCCTAAAGGTGTTTTATGATTGTGATGATTATATGATTATGATGATTAAGCTTCAACATCCTCTGTGCTTGTTCAGAGGGTGGGTAAGGTTTAAACCTTCCTCATATGTAGTGCCTTGGGACACTTTGTGTTGTGATTTGGTGCTGTATAAATAAATTAAATTGAATTGTGGGACCAAAACTGGTACTTGAATGTGACCTGTGTCCAATGGAAAATCCAGAGTTGCTGTCTTTTGTACAAGAAGTGTCCTCGATATCTCGAAGTGTGGAAGACCTTAGTTGCACATCACTCTGCGGTTCCCCTGTGATGACCAGTCACACAGCAGTAACCGTTTTGGATATTTTGTGGTGTTTCTGTGTTCCTGGTCCCAGTACAGCACAGAAGCACTGGGTCTGCTCTGCCACCTCACTGACATTCCAGTAAACGTCCCTGGTTCTCGTCCTGTATGGTTTCTTGCCTGGTCTTTTACCAACACCTCCCCAGTAATACCTTCATCCATATTCACCACCGCCTGCTCCCTGTCATATCGGCCTCCCCGAGCTTCCTCGGCTCCCCAGCCTCATTGTCACTCAGCTGGGCATGGGTGAGCAGCCAAGCTGGGAGGAAGCCAGGGCCTGAATAATGGGAACTCTATCTCCTACCAAGATAGACCAGCGGTCCGCTTAGAGGCAATATCTTACTGTGCCTACGAAGACAGACTCCTGAGACACACACACAGTAAAAGTGTGAAAACAACAGGGAACACAACATTGTGCAAAAGAAAGACAGCAGAGAGCTGACAGGGAAAACAAAGAAAATGTGTTTGTCTTCTAAAAAAAAATACCCACAGCTGCCATTATCTGCAGCTTTGTGCAATTACAACATCATATAGTTATTCAGCAAAATGGATCACATAATACAGTACAATAACATAGTCACTAAGACTGAATTTTAGCCTGCGGGATCTCAACACATCATAGGCATGATTCATACATCACTACACAGAAAGACTCTTCACAACTAGCCAACACAGGATGTGGGATTCCACACCATATTGGCACACGGCATCCCTTTAGCTCGATTCCAAGCACGGTCACCTCGGATAATGGTCACATGCCAACTGGTACCCTTCATCACCCTCTGATTGGTTATAACCCACTGTTATTGAGGGCATCACCTTATGCCACCTTAACTATTACCTCTTTTAGACCAAAACACTGGTTTACGTCAAACCCACATCTGCTGTTGTTGATAATGGAACCTCACTGATTCTAATCTGGAATATCTGTGGAGAAGGTAAACTGAGCTTTTGGAAAATTATGCTGTTTTGCTGATAAAGGTAGAGGATATGTCTTTGTGAATGCTAATTCTGTGATCACTCAGTCAGTACCTCATCCAAGGAGGTTGTGTTTTCACCAATGTCTGCTGTTTGGCTGGTTTGTTTTTCACTGACTGAAAAATGTATGTACCAGTTGGTGGAGGTTTGTGGCATGGGCCAATAAACAACTTACCGTATTCAATTTTGATGTTGGTCAAGGTAGACTTGTAGTCGAGACCGCCTAAACCGAGACCAAGACACTACCAAGACCGGAGGGTATCGAGACCAAGACAAGACCAAGACCAAGGCCAAGACAGACCAAGTCAAGACCAAGACCTGGTCAGATCGAGACCAAGACCAAGACTGAGACCAAAAAACCCCCCAAAAAAACAGACTCGTGTTGGAGTTAACATTACACCATAATTTGCATAAGTTGTAGAACAAAAGCACCACACTGGGGTTCAGCTACACGGTATAAATATTAGATTGTATTTATTTCAACTACAGGCACAACAAGAAAGAGACAGTGCATGTCTTGTGTGTAGGGGTGGGCGATATGGGCAAAAAATAATATCGCGATATTTTTTGGGATTTTGACGATAAACGATAATTGGTCGATAACCTTTAAAAATGTGC
>OMMV01231185.1:0-10041 GCA_900302635.1 Chatrabus melanurus | reverse complement strand
TGGTGGCCATCTTGGATTTTCCAATATGATGATCTCTGTCAATTTACAGTCAATTTGACACCAGATTTAAACTTTTTTATGTAAAAGACAGTAGGAATGGCTTTTGTTGTGTAAGTATGTGACTTTCTGTTCACTAAAAATGGAAAAATTGACTTTTCGGAGGCGGCCATTTTGTTTTGCCAAATATGGCGACCCCATTGAAATTAGGCTTTGGCGCCCAGCAGATTTGGATTCAGCAGGTCTTAAACTATAAGTGTGCCAATTTTCATGCTTTTGCACAAATTTGCGCAATCCTTCCTTGAAATCCCCCTAAGAGACCGGACTAAGCAGAAATAGTATCACCCAAAAAGATGATAGTTTATAGTTAAGAAGTTAAAAAGGAAGTAATTGCTATGCTGTTAATATTGTTTCCAAAGGTGATTATTTTTCTATCAAATGACACATTGTGTTATTGTCATGCTCTTTGATGTGTGTTTAAATTTGCTCATCAGTTTCCAAGGATGGCCAGCGTTCTTTCACCCTCTCGTGACCCAAAAACACAGATAGGGAGTTCAACACTTTGGGCCCTATTTTGATGGCGGATGCAAAAACGAGTTGTGCAGAGGGCATAAGTCCATTTGGATAATTTCCGAGTGCACTTTGCTGTTTAAGCGGTGGGAAATACCAGCGCAAACCCAGGCACTGGGGGATGTCATAGCTGTATCATAGTCTAAACTTATCAACCAATCAGAGTGGCACCTGCCCTCCCCTTTAAACTGGACTGCACTAGGCACATATAGAATCAAATGAAAAGATTTCATTAAAGGATTAGTGCCAACCAATCAGAGCACACACCAGACTGTGGCCACCAAAGCTCCCTAAGGTGAAGCAATGCTGCAGCAAGTTAAAGATTTTTTTTCCACGAGTGTTTACTCTTATTTCAATTAATAGGACCACTTTGGGCCCGTGCTACGCATGAGAAAGGAGACATAAGCTCAAGATTCGCATCAGATTATTAATGTTTTATTTTCCAGCGATGTTCATTTCATCCAAAATCAAAAACACTGTGCAAAAATTTAAGAGGAAACCAGAGCAGCGTCGCTGCTGCTGCTTGAAAAAGTGCCGACAGTGCGCGCGCAAATATGCTGCACTCGGTGCACTGGCTCAGTGCTGGTCCGTTAATTCCAGGGTTAATGAGGGATTGATTATTAGTGTGATTAAAGAAATTTTAAGTGCTCAAACCCAAAGCCTGTGGTGTTGTGAGTAACTCTGTCAAATGTCGTCACTGCGGTTTCGGTTTCAGTTTAGGCTGATTATAAAGAAAGATTATTGTTTTCAATTCACTTTCGTTGTGTATTTTATACGTATAATGTCACCTGTTTCTACAGTGGCCATAATATGTCGTCATATTAATATTTCACAGTTGCAGACAACTGGTGGCGATATGTGCAGGCAGAGTGCACGTGTGTTGCGAACCTGCTTATATAAGACGCGTCTGACTGCTGCACTATTTCTACAGTGTTGGACTTTAGATCTGATTTTTGGTGGTCCGAAGCACAAACGCGTTCTTTTAATGGATGATAGGAACGCGCCCGAACACAACTCATTTTTAGACCAACACACCCAAAGCAGCACAAGTGGTATCACGATGTAGGGGACGCAGGCGCCTGGTGTAAAAATGCATCGGGGTGCACCGGTTTGCACCTGGTGTAAGATATGGAGCCCTTTGTAGCGCATGCACACGTGGAGAAGTTAAGAGCGCAAAGGTGAAAAATCTGCATTGTTGTGACAAAGGATGTTGTAAATAACTGTCGTTTGAGACGCATAAGAAATATAAGCCATTTTGCTTGCAGACAAACCATTTCAAAGCAGTGAGAAAGACATGTTTGTCGAATTATAAGTATGTGTACATGCTGGTCTCTTCATCATTCCAGTAAAGGCAGACTTCACCCCTTCTCATCCTCCTAGCCCCAGGCTGTGTTAATAAGTAAAGAGCGGCGGCATCATTGGATGCAAAGCCCTGCATATTTTCAACGATTCCAATGGAAATTAGTTTGTGATGGGAAACGAGAACTGTGTGCATATTAAAACCAGCTCCAAACAAGACAAATGCATTTTCCTGTATGTGTCAGGACAGAGTTAACTTAACAGCAAGACAAAGAATTGACGCAAATCTTTGATTCACGTTAACCCACAGTACACATATGCTCGTAATGATGCCATCACACAGGTGACCCTGGCAGCTTTTGTAAACGGGCTGTTCAGTGATTTATGCTGAGTCAGACTCCATTAGCGGTTATCAGCCCCCTCTCAGGAGCCGAACCCACACTAATGTGGGTCAGGGGCCACATTACAGAAACAGTCTTATCTCACGGGACCACGAGTGTCACCGGAATGTTACGAAAGTCAAAATGCAATGAAATGTTAGTCAAAGTGTATTTTTTTGAAAAAGTTACTCTGAGATACTTTGACACTTTTTTTCCGACAGCCCACATTCAGGAGACTAAGAGCTTTGTGGGTTGCATGACTAAAGAAAACTACAATGATCGAGAGATATTTTTATACTCTATTGCGTTTTGTGACTGCAATGTATTACGGGCCACTGAGACTTCTTTTTGTGTGTGTGACTCTTCTTCTGTGTGATCGTCGAACATCAGTGGAAAAACGGTGAGTCGAGAAAAAAAGCAAATTCTGAGGGAAACGGGGTGGAAGAAGAGGACAGTTTGTCGATGCTTTCATCTGTTTCTGTTTGTCATTTCCTTTGTAGGATTCAATTAAATTGATTTATACAGTCAGGTCCATAAGTGTTTGGACAGTGAATACTATTTTAATACATACCATTTTATTTTAATACAAAAAAATCACTTTTACAGCCAGTTTTCTTTAGACAAGTTAGGGGATGAATACATGAGCATTTCCAAGTCACTGAATATGTCTTGGACTTAATTTACATCAGTCTTTAAGAAATAAAAAAAGTAGGGTACTTTTTTTTTTTTATCCAGTTCTCAAAACCTGAGTGATGGTGCAAGAAGGAGACTGGTGAGGGAAGCCACCAAGACACCCATGATAACTCTGAAGGAGTTATAAGCTTCTGTGGCTATGGTTGGAGAAACTGTGCATAGTGCAACTTTTGTCTGTTGCATCACCAGTTACACAGTTTCATGGTGTAGACAAACAGAGAAGGATTTTCTTTAAAAGATGATGTGAAATTTCACCAACAGTTTTCTTGTTTTAAAATCCCTCTCTGAAGGCGTTACAGGCTTCTGTGGATGTGACTTGAGAAACTGCATAGTGCAACTTTTGTCTGTTGCATCATCAGGCACAGCTTCATGGTGGCGTGTAATAGAGTTGTCTGGGTGTCTTGGTGGCTTCCCTCACTAGTCTCTTTCTTGCACAGTCACTCAGTTTTTGAGAATTGCCTGCTATGATGTGGTTTTTGTTGTGTGTGTGTGATTATTAACACTTGTCGACACTTGATTTTGAATGCAAACATGAATAAATACCTTAAATAAAATATGAACTTAAAAATTACCGAAGCAAACAGATTGCATTGTTCACCCATATCTGTTCATTTGTTAGCCCAATTACTTAAAAAATAAGTTACGGTTTTCACTAAATACTGACTTCACAGTATGTGTGGATTCCTTTTTTTTCCCCAACTGACTGCTTTTGTTTGCCAGCTTTTGTTTTAGGTTTGTGCTTCAATTAAATTGGTGTGCATTCATATTTACGGTGTAGTCTGTTAGAATACTAAGAGCCCAGAGAGAGGTTTAGATTATTCCTCTCATGGTTTAAATTTAGCACAGCCCATGACACACCAAATGAGGCAGTGATGGTTTGCAGTCTTCACAACCTGTCACCCAGTCTGTTCGCAGGAAGCAGTGCATTCAGCTCATTTATTTGCTCATCAACATGTTGTTCCGTGTCGCATACGGGTAAGCCTGCAGAGGGGACAAGCGGCACATAGGAAGTGATTCCAGAACAACCTGGTTATTTGTGATACATAAAAAAAAAAGTCATTTTTCATCTTATATATAGATATATATATATATATCTATATATATATATATATATATCCATATTAGCTTTACAGAAATACATTTTTTTAAAAACAGGCGACTGATTTTCTCCCACTTTAGACGAATGGAAACGTTTCTCCAAAGACATTTATTTTCAGATAACAGAGATAATGCGCTGTGTGTGAGAAAGCCTGAACATTAAAGATGCAACATGCAAAATAGGCACTGATTTAAAACTTTAATGTACACAGGACACATTTATTGTCTTGGAAACAATTACAAAACAAAATCTGCACATTAATCACAATATTCTCCAGTTTCATGCTTGACAGTATACTAACCTGCCTGCAGACCTGCCCTCTATTATCCCCGTTTATTTTCTCATTTATGCAGTTTCCGCGTTGCAGATTGTCTGTTGCATCGTCACGTCAGCCGTCTGATTGCCCGTTTGTCTGTCGCGTGTGATTTACCGCTTATAGGAATTTGCCGATTTGTGCTGAGTTGCTTTCATTTTTATGTTGCAGATGCTGATTCATTGGGAAGACAAAGTAAACCATTTTTTTTAGCTCACAGAGTCTGACTTGTGTTTGTTGCAGATTATATGGTGAACAAGAATCGATGTCAGTTGTAGTTTGCTGTTTTGTTGCTTATAGTTACAATATACGGACTCTGCCTTGTCAGATTAATATGTACTGAACTTTGTGGTGTTTGGGGAGAAAAGATGCACTCAAAGTAATCCAGAACAATGGACTAAAATAAAAGAATTAGGCTAGTAACTGTATGCTTTCAATTTTTGATTTTGTAAAAATCCAGAACAGCCGACACCCACCAGGGAGTATTTCCACCAGCACTGTTGTGCATTGATCAGGAGGCAGATAGTGGAAGTAATAATACTGCTTGACAAATACTGGAAACAAAATTTTGTGTGTGCGTGTGTTTGGTCTCTCACACCGACATAGCTGACTATTGCATACATGTCTAGTTAATTCAGAGTTATCCAATCGTATTATAAACAAAGTGAGGTACTGCTGGTCAACTTTTCAATCAATTTATTTTTTGATTGATGCAAATTCAGTTGTTGGCTTTTGTTCTTGTTTTTTTATGATTTTCCCTGCGATTAGCAGGTCACGCGTAGGATTAATGGAGTCAGTCAGTGGGTCTGCAAAATTTCCATAACTCCATAAAACTACTGCATATTCAGCTCTAAAATTCTGGGTTCTGATAGATACAGATGAGGAACAGTGAACCTCGTATTTGGGGACATGTTGGTAACTTTTAATATGCACAAAGACCATACATGTAAAATAAAGACAGACAGGCCTAGCAATTTGTTTGTGAAACCTTGCTGCTAATTACAGGGTCCTGGTGACCACCTTTTGAAATTACATTTGAGATTTGGACTGCTGGCGGGTCAAAGTAGGCACATTCATGTTGTCATTCTCAAAGAAAGGGACATGATGAACTGATGAACCACTGAAGCTTTTTTTTTCATCATTGTGATCCATTTATCATTTTTCTGATATCTTGCGGCCATCAATGGAAGAAATGGTGTGAAAAAGTGCAGCACAAGCCTGGATTTAAAAAAATTTAATAAAATAAATAATGTGCCCAAGCACTGCACAGCAAGCCAACTAATGCCCCAGACTGGTGCAGGTGTCACAGTATCAGTCTCACGGTGTGACAAATTTCAAAATCAAGCACATCTGCTGAATTCCCGACACCACGAGTAGGGTTAATTTTGAGGGAAATGGCTTCTCTTAATCAGATTCTGACTGAAGTACTATGCAATAGCATTTTCCCCAAAACATGGTCTCTATAAGAACAGCTGTACTTTGTTTTGTTGGTAATGGTGCCACTGCACTGACTGAGGAGAGCGTTGTAGCGTGCTAGCGGTTATGCACACCGACTCTGCCATGCACAAAGCAGGTTTGTTTATATGAATCACTGCATGTACTGAGAAATTTAAAAAGAATACTGCTTCTGGAAGTATGTTTGTATGAGCAACTGTAACTTCTAACGCTGTAACTTAAACACTGCCTGTATTGCTTCATTTTCAACTATGTCTAACCTCTTTCCATCTCTTTCTCTTCCTGTCTTTATTCTCTCTTGCAGAACCTTGACAGAATGGTCGACTGCATAAGCAAAGTCATGCTGCACACGGTCGTCTCATGCTGGCAGCCTTTCCTGGGACTGGCCCTTGTGGCTGTCTTTGTGGGTTCTGCCTTGGGATGTCCCTCACGCTGCGAGTGTTCAGCGCAGAGCAAGGCAGTTGTCTGTCACCGCAAGCGCATGCCCAACATCCCGGATGGCATTCCAACTGAGACAAGGATCCTTGACCTGAGTAAGAACAAGATGACAATGATTAACCCTGATGACTTTGCTGCCTTTCCTGGACTAGAGGAACTTGACCTCAGTGGAAATATTATCAGTTATGTCGAGCCTGGAGCTTTTAACACCCTGTTTAACATGCATTCTTTAAGTCTCAAGAGCAATCGTATCAAACTCATTCCTCTAGGCGTCTTCACAGGTTTGTCAAATCTTACCCGGCTGGATATAAGTGACAACAAGATTGTCATTCTCTTGGATTACATGTTCCAGGACTTGCACAATCTAAAATTTTTGGAAGTAGGTGACAATGACCTGGTTTACATTTCTCACCGTGCGTTCAGTGGACTTTTAAGCCTGGAGAGTCTTACCCTGGAAAGGTGCAACCTTACAGTTGTACCCACTGAGGCCCTTTCCCATCTGCACAACTTGGTCAGCCTCCATCTACGATACCTCAGCATCAGTACTTTGCATCCTTACTCATTCAAAAAGCTGTTTCGGCTGCGACACTTAGAAATTGATAACTGGCCTTCATTGGACCATGTGCCAGCCAATACCCTACATGGCCTCAACCTGACCACACTATTCATAACCACCACCAACTTGTCCACCTTTCCATACCAAGCCTTGAAGCATCAACCCTACCTGACACACCTCAATCTGTCCTACAACCGCATCAGGCATATTGAAGGTGGAATGCTGATGGAACTAGTTCGGCTGCGAGAACTCCATCTGGTTGGAGCTCAGCTTTCAACAATTGAGCCATATGCTTTCCAGGGTCTTCGGGGGCTAAAAGTCCTCAATGTCTCTCACAATCACCTCGACACATTGGAGAAGGGTGTCTTTCAAGCTCCTGAGGCTCTGGAGGTGCTCCTGATCGACAACAACCCATTAGTCTGTGATTGTCGTCTTATGTGGATCCTGCAGAAAAGGCACTCCATTTTCTTTGGGGATTCACAACCAGAGTGCAACACACCTGAAGGCATCCGTGGCAGGCCATTTAAGGAGTTTAAGGAAGCTCTCCTTTCCTACTACGTGACATGCACAAAGCCAAAAATTCGGGAAAATAAAACACAAACAATCACTGTCGATGAGGGCCAGCAAGCCATGTTGCGCTGCAGTGCTGAGGGAACACCAAGGCCTATTGTATATTGGTTGTCACCACGCCGAAGAGTTCTAACAAGTAGGAGCCATGGAAGAGTTATTGTCCACAACAATGGTACACTGGAGATCAAGTCAGCAGAGGTACAAGACAGTGGTGTTTACCTTTGTCTTGCATCCAACACTGCTGGGAATGACACCCTCATGACATCGCTGGCAGTAAAAAGTCTTGGATCACTGTATGCCAACAGGACCCAGTACTACACAGATCCCAGCAACACCACTGCCAATGGAACAACCAGTATCACTCTTGGTTTGGACCTAAAAACTATTTTAGTGTCAACAGCCATGGGATGTTTCACGTTTCTGGGAGTGGTCTTGTTCTGCTTCCTGCTCCTTTTTGTTTGGAGCAGAGGAAAAGGAAAACATAAAACCAACATAGATGTGGAATACGTGCCTCGTTCAAAGTCAAATGGCACTAATGTTGACTCAGCAGAGGGACAAGCTGGTCCTCGTCGTTTTAACATGAAAATGATGTGAATTATTTTGTAAATCCTTGGAACTGGATTGCAAAATGACTAAATGGACAATGTATTTGTTGCAAAATGGACTATTAAACTTCCCACTGTGGAAGCGTGGTCGTGAAAATGTGGATACTATTGCAGGGAATCGGAACAAGATGGGGAGTACTTTACGCCACTGGATCCTGAAATGATAGTTGGATACTGCATTTGAAATACTGAAAAAGTAAAGCAGAGCCTCAGTTTGCGTGGTTACCTCTGGACTAGTACTTGAACTTGAATGACAAGTGAAAGCTGTTGCCACTGAGAGGACCAGAAGGCAACAGGTGTCATTTATCTTGTTTTTGAAATTTATATGCCCCCAAAAGAATCCTTCAATTTTGAGTTGGATCTACAGACTCAACTGAACAATGTACAGTCCAAATTTGTATCTAAACTATTATCCTACTTTGTTTAGTCTTGCATCATGCTTATTCACTGAACAAGTCAATGAAACAGACCATCAGTTCCTATGTTCAGTACTTTCCGTATTTGTACGTAATGCTTCATTATGTACATGTATGAACATATCCATTCAAAATACTTACTGCAATATTCATGGGATTCATTAGCCAAAATTGCTATAGCCCCATGTATGTTCAGCAAAGAACATTCTTGTGGCTTTTGAAGATTCCGTGGATTCAGGAAGGGCTTCTGCTGGAGATTACATGTCCCTGCTCCTCTAATTGATACTTAAATATTAATAAATATATATTATTTATCAACAAAAATAGAGGAAACCTATTTATTTATATATATACATGAAAAAAGTTGAGCATTTTACAAAAGTCAGTCATCAAATGCTGTTCTGAATCCAAGACACTGGATCATTATAAAGGTGGCCCATAACTGGTCAAAGTAAAAACAAAAACAGCCCTTTTGTCCTATTTTTGTCTCTTTTTATTACTTTAATTGTACCTTTTGCTGGTTGGAAAAAATACATGTCAGTTTTAACTACAGTGGCATTTGCATCATTTCCCCCAGTAAGGAATTTGGACTTTGTTGTGGTAGTTCCTCATTTTTGTCGTTGAATCATTTAGATTGTGAAAACTTCAAAAGTAAAAGTTTAAAAAAAATAATGTATGTGAAATAAATGAAGATGTATTTGTACCAATTTGTCTGACTGAATGACTAATATGAAATGCTAACTTCTCTTCAGCAGGATCACTGATGAACGTTGCATTCTTTTGACATTCAAAAGCATTATTCCATTTTCACAACAACAATGAATCATAGAAATCAGTGATATGAAAGATGTTTTATTTTTTTAACCATTGACTCCATGATAAACTACTGAATAGATACAAATAACAATAATAATAATAATAGTAAAACAATATAATATATTAGAAGAATTTAATATAAAGGCTATAATATATTCATCTTACCAACTAGAAGGTGCAATATTGAAAAATGTTGAAATCATAATTTTTAAAATGTTTTGAACGAAAGCTTTCCTTTTCAAGGAAAACCTTTCACCCATCAAGTAGTTTATTTCATTCATCGCAGAATAGAACCATATAATTGTGTTTTTGCAAACCCCAAGGGAACACCAACTGAAATTAAAGCTGCAATGTGTAGGATTTAGGGACGTTTATTCGCAGAAATGGAATACAGCATTCATAACCATCTGTTCATTAATGTATAATTATCTGCAACAGCAAATCAATGTGTTTTTATGAGCTTAGAATGAGCTCTTCATATCTACATGGGTGCGAGCCCCCTCATGGAGGCCATAATGTCGCATCGCCGTGTTGATACAGTAACCCAAAACAGACTTACTTACTCCGCCTTTCGTATTTTAGGCTGGTATCTCATCGAGAGATGACTGTTTGGTGACTGTGATGACTGAATTTTTGGACGACTGCTAGACAAATTTGGCCATGTTTTTGGCAACATTGGGGCGATATATTTGCCACTTTTTGACGACCGTTTAACAAATTAGACGACCACTGGGCGTCTTGTTGAAGAATATTTGATGAATATTCATTAAGCGGCCATATGCCTATCGTCCTCAAGTCGTTAATTATTCACTAACGACCAGTGACTGCATTTAG
>OMMV01231176.1:0-11208 GCA_900302635.1 Chatrabus melanurus | reverse complement strand
ATTTGAAGACAGTTTGTGTGGAAGAATGGGCCAAAATCACACCTGAGCAATGCATGCGACTAGTTTCTCCATACAGGAGGCATCTTGAAGCTGTCATTACCAAAAAAAGGCTTTTTTACTAAGTATTAAATAAATTTCAGTAAGCGTGTTCAATACTTTTTCCTTATGCCATTCCACTTTATTACACAGAACTTAATTGATGGACATATATGTTTTGATTTCTTTGTATGTGTGGATTACTTGGGTTGTTACCAACATCTGGTGAAAATTTCATGTCAACAGCCCCATCAGAAATATATTTACTGAGAAAAATGTTGACGCGTTCAATACTTATTTTCCCCGCTGTATTATCGCTGGCGACAATTTATGCAGGGCGACAATATATGCCTTAACATTTGTATCGTTTGCATGGTTTAGCATTAAACAAAAATTCCAAGATTTATGTAACAGCTTTACTGTTGAAATACTACTTTAATTTTAGATCATTTTAAAGCCAAACACTTGTGCTTGTTTGACTCCTGATTTAGGACCGATAGTAATCAGTTTGAGAAAGACAACAAAGCACTTGTCTGAACTTTATCCAGAGCCAACTTGTGGCCTTTTGCAAATGCTGAGTTTCCATCAGCCTTTGTCAGCGACTGTGACACACGTCATCAAACGCCTCATGTGAAAACTGATAAAGTTGTCCCTGGAACCCATATATAAACAAAAGATTGGGCGCTAAATTGAAGTTTTGGCTCAAGACCAGCAGTGGGAAAACCTCCGAGATCACGTTCTCTCATAATATGTGCCGATCGTTTTTAACCCTCATGTTTACACGCGACCATGTGAGCGTGGTGATCACTAATTTATTATGTGGTCTCTGTGAGCGGACATCCTGAGGGAACGAGAGGAAGGAGAGGAGGGGAAACGAAGAAGAGGAGTGTTGTGTTACACACTGCTTGAAAAGTGGCCTGATCATCTGCCATCGCAACGTTCCCTGCGGCGACCCACTCCCTTTGGTCTCCATTGTGTTTGGGAGCGAGAGAGAGAGCGAGAGAGACTTTACAAGCGAGTGTTCATTTCTGCAATGAGGACATTGTGTGCGGGATTCTTCCTCCGTGTTTCCACAATTAGTGAGCTGCTATTTCTGGGGGGCACAGAGGGCACGTCTGCACGGTAAAATAACGTGACAGGTAGTGCAATTAGCATCCAAGCACAAATGAAGGACGAGGGCTCGTCTGTCATCAAGCACACAAAACACGCACACACGAGCAAAAACGCACACGTAGCGCTTGATGCAATATCTGCTACTCCTGCATTTGCGGCGACAACAGGTGAAAGAGGACACCGTGTTCTTTTCTTTACCCCTGGGATGACAAAGAAAGTGGGTGAAAATATGAGTTTGCTTGTATGGTTAAGCCGAGTTAACCAGCTAATTGTTTAGGGTGGAGGAGGTGTGCGGTCACAGGCTCTCAGATGTCCAACCCCTTGGTGTGACTGAAACGACAAGTGTCGCAATTATTGCTGACCGCAAACTTCTCCGTTTCACCTTTACGTAACATCTTGGGAGGATATGAACAGGATGGCTGTCCTCTCCTGTTCTTTGTCCCCGCAAAAGTACAAAGGACATGGGAAGATAAAAGTAAAATGTAGAGAGGCACTCAAGAGAAAGAAAAAAAAAATCAGAGAGGTGTTCAGTAGACTGTAAAAATTAGAAAGTTAGTCAACAGGAAGTTAAACTACAGAGGCACTCATGCAAGGTCAGGGGTGGAAACATGTGCCACACGTCTCTGCATCAACCACACGACAAAACTGCCCTGGATCCAGATTGGCAAACACCCGGGCAGGTCATCAGTCCACCTGCTCATCCAGAAAGCACCCGTCTAGCTGCTGTAGCCAGGTGATACGTAGGCGTCTCAAGTGCTGCAACCTGGGTATCTATTGATTCCACAAAGATCAGCGCATCGTCTTCAAAAATCGAGGTCACCGAACCTCCCCCCCCTTGACAAAGTAAGTGGACTGCATTTATATAGCGCTTTCCCATCTGAAACAGACGCGCAAAGCGCTTTCCAATGATGCCTCACATCCACCCATTCGCACGCACGCACGCACACTGCCAGGGTGCTGCCATGCAAGGCGTTCAACTGCACACCAGGAGCAACTTGTTGATTAAGGACCTTGACAACCTGATGATTAAGGGCCTGGCAAAAGCACCCGTCCGTGGACTCCACGACCTTTCCCCAAAACCCAGTCCATGCAAGTATTGAAGCAGGAACCAGAACACAGCCATGATGAACACCACAATTCACTGGGAAGATGTCAGAAACCCTGTGCCAACTCTGCACAGCACTTACAGTACCTGTGTATAGGCTGGCAATGATGCCCAGAAACTTACTGGAGATCAGGATGTCCCACAGAGCAGCCTGCACAACTGAACCGAACGCTTTGTGAAAATCAACATAAAGCAAAAGAATCAAAGAAGCCCTGCCAATATCCAGACTTGCACACAGAGTACTTGCAAGGCTAGGATGCAGTCGATGGTTGACTTCTTGGGCGTGAAACCAGACTGCTCTGGTTACAGAGCAGCAGGCAACTGGCACTGAATCTTACTGAAAATGACCCTTGTAAGTGCCTTGTACCTTAGCTATTTTACCACATCTGCAATATCACAGAGATTCTATGGTTTGCAGCCGAGTGAAAGATCGGCCACAAGAAAGCTGGTACCAGAAAAGTTTGCCATCCTCATAGGAGGCTCAGCCTTATACAACTGCTGAAAGTACTCGACCCAACGAGATAGTACAGCAGTCATCTATCAGGACTGAAAGCAAAAACTAAAGGACACTCAATAGTTCGTAAATACTTGCGGGCTACTCAGTCACTCAATAGGAAGACAAAGTAGCAGAGCACTCGGTTGGTCCTAACAGCTGGTGGGGGAATCAATATTAAATAGAAACTAGTGGGGCACATAACACAAAGAATAAAGGAGAGAGGTGTGAAGTAGACTAAAAACTAGAGGAGCACTCAGTGTAAAGAGTGAAGTAAGGTATATATATTTTAATCCCTATATTGTGATGGTGAATAAAGACGTTCATGAATCTGCTCCATCACATTGCATTAAAAATGGGCTCTTAATCCCCAATTATAAATAACTACCTGCCTGGTGACAAACACACCAACTAACAAGGCTGAAAACAGAACCTCCTTGATGGTGGTGACTAGTACTGAAAAGTATTATTATGGAGCAGTATAGTAAGATTGTGAATCCAATTTAGATTCGCTACAAAACTTTAATTCTAAATCTTCCATGACCCATGAATATCTTTCAATAAAATTTCAATGAAATCCGTTGTCTAGTTTTTAAGTTATTATATACACAGACAAGGGTGACTGGTTAGTCGTAAAAATTAACAGGTGAAAGAAATAACACCTTGTTGCAACAGCAGGGAAATATGTTTTAAGTCTCATCTTCAGATTTTTCCCTTTTTCAACAAGCCCATTCGACCAAATGTTGTCATGACGACTGCTTGCAGAGAACACTTATCACCAGAGTTTACAGTAAACAAGGTCCTCTCGACAGCTCAGAAAGCATTTCTGGGAATAAAAAGTGAACAGAAAAATGGGGACTGCTGCCAGTGCACAACAGCCCAAGTATGCTCAAATAAATAAATAAAAATGACTGCGTATTGCATTTAGAAAAATCTAATTTCAACATTGTTCTTCATTCTTATGAGACATAACTACTGCGCAAAAGTGAAATAAATCCATTTTTTTGTGCTAACATTTCACACTCAAACACCCAGAGGGAAACAAAAAGGACAGAGGGAGGACAAGAAAGACAAAAAGTGGCTCAACGACGAGACAGAAAGTAACACAATGTGCAGAGATGCAACGTTAGCTGGTGGGTCATCCTTCACCAAATTGCCTCTTGGGCAATGAGGCAGCCATTTTCTTGACCGTAATGGAAAGGCCGTTGTCACGGTGACAACAGAATGCGGCGGCCGCTTGTGGCCCCAACACAACCAGCTCAGGATGAGCTATTGATTTGGTATGGACACGAGGTTTATCTGGATCGATGTTCAACAGCAGAACAATATACAGCAGCGTGACTGACAACAAAACACACATTTTAAAACGGTCACAGTTCAATTTATGACTATAGCCACAACATTATGATATTCCCAATTACAGTCCGACTGTAGGCATAAACCGCTAAGCTTTAAAGAAAAGCTACATTCACCAAAACATCCAACTCCACCTGATACTAAATATGCGAGAATACCATGTTCATAATCATCACACAAGAGTTTTGTATTGGGAGATTTGTTCTGTGGATTTACTGTTGATATTCTGAAGGACTAAAACAAATATTTGTCAAAATGCAACTGCACAAACTAGATTTTATAAATCCTCTAAACTAAAGTTCCTGCCCGTCACACATCCTTTTACAGATCGGCGATGAAACTTTTCTGGGAATTATTGGATTTCCGGCTGTGCAGCGTATTACTCTTTATAATGAACACCGTTACGTTGACATGGTGCATTTGAAGGGCCATATTAAAGAAAACATTAACTGGAGTTAGTGAGTGCATGTGTGGTCACAGGCTAGCAGTTAGCATTAGCATATGCAGTCACTAACTGCAAGTGCTGTTGACACTAGCCATCAAGCATAGTTAGCGTGACTACATAAGCTAACGTTATATTTAATACGGCCTATCAGTACTCAAACATGCCTAACTGATGCTAATGTTAGGGAGACAGTAGTACACTACACATCTGGAAACCCGGTAATTCCCAGAAAAGTTTAATCTCTACTTACGTTAGTAAGGCCCCTATGACACCGGGCTGCGAGTGGTTGCGACAAATTGCGAACTGCATTCTCGAGGGAGTCCCTAGAATGTCGTGAGACGTCTGCGGGCGGTCCTCATTTTCCTCGCGTGAGTCGCAGGGTCTCGCTCTCGTGTTGCTGGAATTTTGAACATGTCCAAAAAATTGGCCCGACAAATGTACTCTCAAAATAATCCCACAAGCATCACAGTGGCACAAACCCGTCGAAAACGCGACCGGAACCGTTCTCCATTTGCGTCGCACATGGTACAGTCCGCCCCCCTCTGAAGATGCCGGCACCAGAATCCCTCCAAACCTGCCCACAAATACAAGACATGTCCACACTGTATTTTATGAAATAATAACTGACGTTCTGAAATAATAATAATAACATACATGCACAGTAATGACAAATACATGATAACATCTTACATTTTCGTGGTGGGCTCTCACCTCTCGGGCTGGCCACCGTCTGCACGTATTGTGGGATGGATCACATTACATCCAACATGAAGTTGTTTTTTTTTTTTTTAATTACAACATGAAATTATGACGTATGCATCAAATTTATATTAAATTCTATTCTCACGTCATGGCTCCTACATGCATAATACTAATACATACATATTTTTGCCTGAATATCGCCGGGGGCATTCGCAAATGTTTTGCAACTCCCAATACAGTGCGAGTCCAATTGAGACCTTGCCGCTGTTCGCCTGTTTTCTTACAATTTTGTGTCTCCAACTGCTCTCGAGCTGTCTCAGCCCAGTGTGATAGGGGCCTTAGAGAGCCCAAGTTTGTATTTGCTCCAATTAAACATTTTGTTTTCCTGAAAACGACTGGAAACAACTGTTCTAACCTTTGACCCTGATGAAGTCACCCCTTGCTGCATCTTCATAACTACTGAGGACAAGGAGCAGATTTTGGTCTTAAATTACTCAAACAACCCAGCAGTTTCTATTTGCTCCAACTAAACTCGGACCCAGATGAAGGCATCCCTCACTGTATCTTCTTAATAACTAGTGAAGCTAAGGATCACATTTTGATCTTAAAATACTCAGAGACCCGAGTTTCTATTTGCTCCAATTAAACTTTTTTTTTTTTCCTGAAAATGACTGGGGAAAAAACTCTTGACCTTTGACCCTGATGAAGTCACCTCTTTCTGTATCTTAATAATCACTGCGGCTAAGGAGCAGATCTTCGGCTTAAATTACTCAGAGACCAGAAGTTGATCCATTATAGAAACACACTGAGGGCTTATTTCAGTTGCGGCTCAGCAAAATCGTACCATTGAAGAGATGAGCTGAATACAATATCAAGAATTAAGAATATCTATCCTTCAACGTATGCTGATGTAATGCAGAAGGAAAGTACGTTGGTAAGTTGGGAATAAATTGACATCAATAATAAAACTGTAGAATCAGTCCAAAAAAAAAAACAACAACAACAATCTGCATGGGGCAGGTTGGAATATATGCGGCTGTGCACCATAGAAAAAATGTGCCTGGTCTGAATTATTATTGTGACTGGACATGATACAATAATGAGAAGTCAAAATGCATTTTTAGACATCTAAAATTCAACCATTTATCTGTTAAAACAGGTTGCCATCAATGACATCATGCGCCAGTTAAGTTCCCCAAAAATCACACAAATTTAATGTAGAAACTGTCTTTCAGTCAGAAGAACCACTCAATAAACGGACAGAAAACAGCATGTAAAAATCTAAAATATAAGACTGAAGACGTGAGGGAAAAACAGTACTTTTCCCGTGGAGCAACAGAATTTAAACTTCATGGCTAAATCAGACCGTTTCTATTTTGATCTGATTTGCCATCTAAACTGGATCAATCCACATGCTAGTTCAGTTTATGTTGGCACCATTTGGATCAAAATGAAAAGATTAACCGAGCCTAATTGGAAGTAAAGAAGGGTTATTCAGAGTTTTTTTTTTTTGTTTGTTTGTTTTTTTTTTGTGGCGAATCACACAGCTGTCTCAGCGACACGTGCGCGGATCTGCTCAGTCTAATCCAGACCCTTGTGCTTGAATGGGATTTGGGTGAAAACCAACAAACTAGGCCACGGCGCCTCAGGGTGAGACAGTGCTCCACAGACGGAGCTAAAAATAGATCAGAGTCAAATAATTAAGAAAAATCGCTTGTTAATTGTGTGGACCGTGGTTTTTAAATTACCGTCCTCCTTAAAGGGCCAAACTGGGAACAGCGTAATGGGGCCAAACCTGAAAGGCAGATTTTAAACATGAAGAGCCTCATCAGCTGACAAACCTTCCCCCGCTTATCTGTACAAGTCACAGCTAGGCTATACCATTAAGAATATATACAATTATAATATCACAGCAGCGATTTGCTGCCCCCTTTTTCCACCCATGAATTAAGGGGGTAACACACAGAAGAACCAAACAGTGACAGAGACAAATAGTGACAAAAACAGTGTCTGTAACAACAACAAGGACCAACAAAGACAGTGAGGAAAGCAAACAAGCCATGAAGAACGGAGGCGCTCACAATGAGAGCAGTAACCATAAGAATATGCAGAGTTTTACATACTTGATGGGATATATTGAGTAAGAGTTTATTACATGGATGTACGTGTGCGTACGTGTGAGGGAAAGCTATAAATCTATGTGCAGAGTGTAACAGCTGGAATGAGATGTGTGATAACATGAATGATTGTGAGGAGTTGCAACCATCTATCCCACAAACTGCAGGCACAGCGCCACGGGTACACAGGGGGCCCGCAGCCACAGCAAGCACCACAGGGCACAGAACAACACCGCCCCCACAGGAGAGGACACAGACAGCAATAGCACCAGTGCCATGCATGACCAGGAGGTGATAAGCGACCACAGGGACCACAGACTAGCCACCCAAAGAGAGGGTGCACCCACCACCTCGCAGGCAGAAGCAAAGTAGCACTGCGAGCATGAGATACAGTATAGAAAACACAGGCCCCCAGTCCGACGCCAGACAGGACCTGAAACCACACAGACAGACTGGTCCAATGCTCCATCCTGGACTGCCCATCGGAGGCACCTCCATGCACTGCCGCACCCCCCAGGGTTGAGGTCCCTGCACAAGAGCCAACGTGGGAGGCTCCCCACAGTCGCTGGCACTGGGCACACACCAATTCCCGTCACACAGGAAGTGACCCATACCGCCCATAGGACACCCTCACCTCCCCAGACAGCATCACGGCACACCACCACCAACCAACCCCCCTCCGTCGCTCCAACGGTATTGGTCTCTGTCCCATCTTGCCCAGTTAAGGGACTGTAGCATATTTTTGGACTCAACTTGTCTGCTACACTGCTTATATTTTTGGTTGTCTTCCCGATTTTGATCCCTACTCCGAATTTTTTAAAGTTTCCTACATTTTATTTCTGTTGCAATCAGCTAACATTAAGACCCTTAAAAAAATGAAATCTACACCCAGCACAATAACAATCACAGCAAATCCTCAGTATTACAAAACAGCAAAAACAGTTGATGAACAACAGCTTTATGTGCACCATGTGGACAGCATAAGCAATAAAGAGACATGTGGACGGAGCATGTCTTATTACAGTGGAATCAATAACCAGAGCGGACAACAGTATTGACAGGGGCCGGCGCTGCACAGCCGCGCTGCCACGCCCTCTAGGACGGCATGAGCATGGCTGGAAATCAGTTTCCAGCATGCAGGGACACATTAATCCTATTACCACCAATCTGGTTGTTATGGTTTTTATTGAGTCGGAAGCATTTCCTCTTCAGCAGCACTTAGGCTCTGGTGAGCACAAACAAAAACACAAACATATTCGGAATCCAAGACGGCGTCTCCTTAGCGGCGCCACGCGCTTTACAGGTATTGGTAACTCAAACGGTTAACCAACATTACATAAGACTGTAAGAAGACAAAGACTTGTAACACGGACACCTCTTACCTCACACCTACACAATGTATTGACAGACAATCTCTCTCTCTATACGTCACTCCATCTCTTCCTACTCCTCCCTTTACTGCCTCTGGTGGAAATCATCGAATCACCTTGGTGGCTTTGCAGCAGGAGCCAGCTTCAGCGGTGATGGGGCGTTATTGGAGTGAAGGTAAAATTGGGATATGAATTACAGCCGGTCTAACCATTCTTGGCTGTAAAGTTTCTGTTTCAGCATCACAACAAAATGATTCAATCTAAGAAGGCAGAGAATGGCTCCAGCCTTTGGAAATGTTTCAGTTTTAAGCATGGATGAAAGTCACCTGCTACAAAACTATTAAATTCGTGACGTTTCACAACAAATGACATTGTTCTTTTCTTAACTTTTCGGGTCTACATATAGGGCTAATCTACATATTGGGCTAGGAACCACTGCAACCCCCCGTTATGACAAGGTTCGGGGGAAGGAGTGGAGGCAACTAGTCCAGAATGAGGTGAGTGCAGCCGTGGAGGAGGAGAGGTCCAGCAGAGCAGTGGGAATGAAACAGCAAGGTGCCTGGACCAGATGGGAGCAAGTTGTGGAGAGGAAGATCACGTGGACTGACTTATGGCGGGCAGAGCCACACCGCATCAAGTTCTTGGTCCAGGCGGTCTACGATGTCCTTCCCAGCCCATCCAACCTGCACTGCTGGGGCTTGATCGATACACCGGCATGCTCTCTTTGCCAGAGGAAGGGGACCCTTGAGCACATCTTGAGTTGCTGCCCAAAGGCTCTGGGGGAAGGCCGATACCGCTGGTGGCACAACCAGGTGCTCAAGACCATCGCTGAGGTCATCTGTAGTGCCATCACCAGCTGGTGGGGTCAAAACCCATGAAGCAGACCATCAGCTTCATCAGAGCAGGAGAGAAGCCAAAAACAACATCGAAAACAGCAGCAGGGCTTCTCAACACTGCGCAGGACTGGCAGCTGACAGTGGACTTAGGCAGGCAACTAAAGTTTCCCCAGCATGTCGCCAAGACCACCCTTAGACCTGACATCATTCTGGTGTCAGAAGCAACTAAGAATGTTGTCATGCTGGAGCTCACGGTGCCATGGGAAGAGCATATGGAGGAAGCCTTTGAGCGGAAGAGGGAGAGGTATGAGGACCTGGTCAGCGACTGCCACAGACAAGGCTGGAAGTTCAAGGTGCTTGCCTGTGGAAGTGGGTGCAGAGGCTTTGCAGGACAGTCTCTCTGTAGGGCTTACACTGCACTCAGCATCACAGGTGAGCACCTTTATATAGGGCTTACACTGCACTCAGCATCACAGGTGAGAAGAGGAGGAAAGCCATCTATAACAACACAGAGGCTGCAGAGTAAGCCTCTAGGTGGCTCTGGATAAAGAGAGCGAATCCGTGGTCGAGTGCTGCTAGGGCACAAGCTGAGGCCTGATCGACCTCAGCTGGGTCGCCTGAGCGAGGCTGTCTGATGTTCGAAAGACCCGAAACAGCTGATGACCTCAGGTAACATCACTGATGATGTGCCCTAGCTTTGCATCAGAAGATGTTTCTCTACAACTACAATCTTTTGCTCATTAATCCAGCAGAGCAACCTGTACATGTCGTTTACACATCACATTGACTATATTTCATCAAAGATTCCACAACAGTGCAGCACAATCATAATATTACAATTATTTCAAATTCATGCATGTCACCTTGTAACATGCACACACAGGAATGTGGAATGTGTGTACACTATATTGTGCCACATGTTTATGGAAATGACGAATAATTATGTAATTGTGCACATGTGATATGCCATTCCAAACTTGTTTTCCTGCTTGTTACGCTTTGGCCATTCCTGTGTCCATGTTGCATTTGTAATGTTTTTATATTACTTGTATAAGATATGGTAGATACTTTATATTGGCACTTGAATTGCTTAAGTTGCAATCTCACTATAATGTTTACCCCAGCGTTTGGTGAACACAGGGAAAGGTTGAGAAAAGTGGTCAAACGTCAGCAGAATTCATGTTACCGGAGTTTGGTAGCGAACCTCAAACGCAGCACGGTGTTCCACAACATGGCGTTCCACAACACGGTGCTAGCGGAGGACAACTGAGGCGGGTGTTAGCCAGCGCTCCATTAGAACAGCGGGACTTTTGCCAACGTGGCAACGTGCAGGAGAGGGGTTCGACACACCACTGTCCAGTGATTCTGAGCAGGCAGGGCGAAGCAGCACCCAAACATTAGGCAGCATAGCCAGAGATACGTAGGCAAACGCTGAGAAATTTTAAACATGTTGAAAAGTTTTGGACGTGGTCAACGTTCATTGGCGGAGGACGGCAGAGCCCAGAGGAGGCTAGTGGAGCCCAGCGGAGGCTAGCGGACACTGACGTTTGCAAACACATTCGTCTATGTTGGCCCAAATGTCAAGGTGAGATTGCGCCTTTATAGTCCATCAGCCCAAAGCCAATTTTGACCGAA
>OMMV01230961.1:0-14172 GCA_900302635.1 Chatrabus melanurus | reverse complement strand
ACTACAGACTTTTTAAATCGAGAATTTTCAGAAACAGTAAAACAAGTGAATAAAAAAATGATAATAAAGAGACACTCCATTCATTTTGACACACTACAAATCAAAGTGGATTAAAATAAGTGAAATAGAAGAAAACCATACTGGAGACAATTTCATAAAATTTCAGCTGAATAACTGTTCAGACAATATATCAAAAAATATACCCGTGGGGTTCGCTTGGACCCCAGGTGTACTGAGTACATCTTAACCCTACTGAGTAGGGTTAAGATGTAAAAAATTGCAGATGTGGGGAAAAAATATCAACTGGCAGCTCAACAAAGTTGAAGTCAAAGGTTAATTGAGCTGGCCTGTAACATAGGTTTGACTGTATCTGATACATTACCTGTAAGACTATATCCTGTCCTTCTTGTTCTTTGACAGTCCTGATGAATGTGAACTAACTTGGTCATTCTCGTATTCTCCCAGCCAGCAATAATCCTCCCTTCAACAACAGTTCTGCAGAATTGTTCATAACTCTTCTGGAACTGCCCAATTGTTCTGTAAATAGAAAAACATGATAGAAAATTTCAATTTTTAATGTTGAAACTATTTTTAGACCAACAAAGTTTCAGGATCTTTCCATTTGCGCTAATATTAATGAGGTTTACAACTCTCCATTACATTGACGTAATTCCATCAAAAAAGAGGCTGAGATTGTAGTAAATCCTTATTTTAACATCTCGTTCATAAATATAAATCAATGAATGATCTTGATTTTCTGTTCATTATGGATAATGGTAAATTAAATAAATTTCTTTTTCAGTAATGGGGAGTTCAGTTTGAAAGTTTTACCATAACTTTGTGGATGCTGGAATTTCTCAAATAATTACTTTTTGGATTATTTTTATGTGTAGACTTGTCGTTGTGATTCTGTGAGCCAAGTTGTACATACCCTTTTCCTTTAGTCGCCTCTCTTTTTGTAAGAAACCGTGTATATTCTCTAACAGGTTTTATGGTATTTCACTTCAATTGCAACACAGTCTTTGTCACGGATGTGTGTAAGGATACGCTCATCAGCTTTTCTCTCGGCTGCTTTACGAAGAAGTCCTGAAAGACATAAATTATATTGATTAACTCAGAAAAAAGGCCTTGGAAAACCACATGCTTGTGAAAATTTAAAATGGAAAAACAAAAGCCAACATTTCCAAAAATTACATATAGAATGCTAAATCACAATTTTTAACTGAACAATGACATGACAAAATAGAGCAATTGTGACTTTTTTTTCCCCCACTGGTTTACTTTATAACATAATGATTATCCTTCATTTAGTCCTACCTCACAACACTTATTCTTCCAATTAAGATGTCAGAATAATCCAGCTCTTTATGTTACAATCCACCACTTAAACTGACACAAAGGAAATCTGCAAATGGTAGGTCCTGGGCATATTGGGTCACATTCTTACCTGCATCTTTAGTCTCAGCTTTGATCAGTTTATCCTTCTGCCGTTTGTTCTGGACGGTGATAAATTTTACAGCCTTTCTGCATATGATGCATACTTTGGGCAGAACATGATGACTTCGACGGGGAGATGATGATGATGCCTTCAGATCCAATTTTGAACGCAGTCTTTTTGGAGATACAACAACAGGTTCTTCATGTTCTTCAACTTTAGAAATCGTCCTTTTAGAAGAACCAGTTTTAAGCATACGATTCTGGGCACTGGTGATCTTTTTCTTGTCAATGTAACGTCTATAACAAGCTGGATGGAATCCACAATCTACGGGGATGTCTGCAAATGGCTTATCTAAAAATTCAACCCATGTGTTTGCTACTTTGACCTCACTATTGTGTGATGTTTTCAGCCACTCTCTTGCACATTCTTGAAATTTTTCCCATCTAACCTTTGTGAAGGACTCGGGCGTTTCCTCTGTACCAGATCCGATGTGTAATATGCACTTCTTCCACGTCGATCGTGCTGTTTTTTTCCATTAAAACTGACGACACAGTGTTCTCACCGTCGGAATCGCTCGCTATTGTTTACATCTGTGAACTGCAGTTCGCAGTGATCCTGGTGTAGTAAGCTGGTTGACCTACTTCTTAGCCGTGCTGTGATTGGCTGAACAGGCACACATCGCCACACAGCGACTGAATTGGGAATAATATGCGCTTGAAAAGAGTCCGCTTATCGATAAACTCGCCGATAAACTTATCGATAAACTGCGGGATATTACGTGGAGAACTTTTTATTTTAGAATCTTCAGGATATTTGTGATATTATGAGAGGATGGAAAAGTAGTGCCCCGAAACTCTGAACGGGATTGAAAGATACAGTATTCTGACTGTGGCCTAAACAAAAAAAAATCCAGAAATGTTTAACTCGGTATCTGAACCTGGAGCAGAGCTTGTTGGGTACACGTTAAAGACCAACTAAGGACCAACTAAAACTGACTCCTCATATGTGTGTACAACAAGTGCAGAACCTTACATTTTTCCAGACTGAAGAGATGGTGCACAGTTTCATCTCACCACTTTGCATGTGGCTTTTTATTTGTGTCACATAAAAACCAAGGTTTCTGTTCAGTTGCTAAAATTAAATATTTAAACATTTTTGTTTTCTGAGCAATTCTTCTTTATTGTGCTTTGGCACATAGAATAAATAAAACTAAAATTTTAATATGCTGTATTTTCCAACTGTGTCCCCCTCCAAAAAAAAATACTATAAATCTTTAGAAAAATATTTCCAAGTTATTGTTTGGAGGTTAGAAAAGCTTGTTCTGAATATTAGCAATTTAAGTGTAAAGGCTGATCAGTGCCTTCACCATAAAATGCTTTTGGTGGGACATGATGAACATTACAATAACGCACAGCAAATGTTCGACAAATATGAATTGAAAAATACTTGTATTTATTGTAGATCAGTTCAAAAATCTTATGATTTTAGATCCAAGGTCAGAACCAACCTTTTCAGCATTTTTTTTCAGTATGCGTTTCTGTGCACATTAGTCAGCTGACTGAATTAAAATAAGAGCAGGTTACTCAGTTAAGTCCCTTTATCACTTTCACAGATATGCATCCCAATAGGTCACAGTCTGACAAACCGTTGTGTGACGATCACGGTTGCCCACACCATGTTAATCCTAAATAATATTCCAAGCATTTGACAATATGTATGATTTTGTTTTAGTGAGGTTCATGTGTTATTTCATGAGAAGTTGATGAACATGCCACATCTTCATTGTTGCTTGTATTGATGACAAAAGTGAAAACAAATTCCTGAATTCACACCAAAGTTGAATGGATTCTCTCTTGGCCCAGACATCAATTTTCCATGAAGTTTCATGAAAATCAGCCTGTAATGTTTTAAGTTAGCCTGGTGACAAATACACCAACCAACAGACATGAGTGAAAACCTGACGGAAGTTATTACATTTGTGTGTTTGCATTTATTTTCTGCAGGTATGCTGGATCCCCACCTGTCTGCACTTCTGTGGATTGCGCTGTTGGCAACACTGGTTATTGTCATCATTATGCCTCAACCGCTGGGCATTCGTGCCGCGGTCATTGTCACCATCCTTCGTCTCATCTTCTCTGTTGGATTGGAACCCACCCTTTTTCTTTTGGGTGCCTGCAATGTGAGTTGGCTCGCTCTCTCTCTCTCTCTTTTACATCTGTCTTTATTAAATTGTTTTTATATGAATGTGTGACAGGTTTGTTCCTAATTTCACAGAGAAATGCTGAAAACACACCTTTTCTATTTGACCATTTTTACAAATCACAATCTGTCTGTACTTTGACTTATTCAGAAACTGCTGCTCCTTTCCAGTTCCCCTTTAAACTTTCTCTCACATGTATGCCCACTTGGTCAACCAGTGTCCAGCCTGTCTGTGGTGTTGCCCCATTGGCTCTGCACGTTTCCCTGGCAGTGCTTGCCTGTGTTATGGGGTGTGATGTGCGTCACTGGACCCTGGAGAATGTCACCACCCCTGCACCCGCCAGAGCTTTCTAGATGTGCTCTTATAGAGCTCTGTGCACTGCAAGCCCATTTTGTGTGCACATATAATCTCTCTCTTCAGTCACTGTGTGTACATGTGCACAAGAAACCAGGTTAATGGGAGAAATTAGGTTAAGGCAGGAAATTGAGAACGTGTTACCAGGCACTGCTGTCACCTGGTTACTCTTTGACCTAGACTTTGCTGCAGCTGATCAGTAATCAGATTCCCCCTCTTACCCCCAAACATGTTGTTGAAGCAAGGCTGGTGTGTTTTAGGTGTGTACCTGATTTATGATGTAGCAAGTACAAGTAGCTACTTTTTCATCTGTATTCTATAATGACTATTCAGCACTGTCATTTTCAGTCAAAAGTTTGTTATTGTTGTCAACACAACTGCACTGTACAGGATTTTTATTTTTTTGTCTTTTCACAGTGCTGACACAGTGCTACTTCCCTTCTCTAAAGTCATCTGCCGTGCACATGCGGTGTTGTGACATCCCGATTAAAATCTGTGATGTGACTACATGACTAAGATATCAGGTTTCTACAGCAGAAATGTAGCTCTGTTAACCGGATTTCTCCTAATCCCTTATCACTACTAAGGACACTGATATTAAGAAATAAACTTCCTGCAGACAATAAAAAGGACATGCTTAAAGGGGTCATATTGGACAAAGTTTCAGCAAGCTAATAAAGCTCTCCAGATGTCTAAAAAAAAAAAAGTAGGTATGAAAAACTGTAGCTAAAAGTACCATGTGGACACTTACTTTTAGGTGATACATTCATTCATTCATTTTCTATACCTGCTTACTCCAATTAAGGGTCACAGGGGGCTGGAGCCTATCCCAGCGGTCATTGGGTGAGAGGTGGGGTACACCCTGGACAGGTAGCCAGTTCATCGCAGGGCCACATATAGACAAACAAACACATTCAAATGCTCACTCCGTTGTGTGTGTGTGTATATATATATATATAATAAGGGGCCAGCTGATTGGGCATTTCTGTTCCGTATGTCACAGAAGTATAAAACGAACCGTTTCAATTTGAAGTTTTCCTCGCCACAGGAGAATTTCTACAAGGATAGTCGGAATATAATGGACTTTGGAGATGTTTAAGATGAAGCCTTCAATTCTTGAACACAGATGAAAGCTGATTTTGGACAATATTACCCCTTTACTTTTATGTGTAAACACTGAATGTGTCCTTGTTTATCTCATTCCCACAGTCTGCATTTTCACAGTTTGCGTAAATCCTCACCAGAGACCTGTGCTGATCATGTCTCAAGTTCTCTTTTCAATATTAAAATGACTTAACTTGAATGCATGATAATCAATTATAAGAAAGTGGCTTTATATTCCAGGTGTGCAACAAGATCATCTTCTTGGCAAGTTTTGTGGGGAACCGAGGAACCTTCACACGGGGCTACAAAGCCATGGTGATGGACTTTGAGTTCCTGTATCATCTCATCTACCTCATCATCTGCTGTTTGGGCGTGTTTGTCCACGTCTTTTTCTACAGTCTGCTGGTGCGACAAACACATGTTCTGTAACTGTACACAGTACCTACTCCGTTCTTTTTAAGGATAAAGACATGTAGCTGAAACTATCAAGAAATAAGAAGGCAGCACTGTTACAAGAATGGCTTTGAGCAAAACCATATGTAAGACTTTATTCTGAATATAGCCTGAGCTTTCCATCATGGTGCATTCAAGGACATTTCACACTAGCAAGCCAAAAATGGCCTTATTTGGTGCTGTAGTTGTGTCATAGTTGTTGGGGTGTTAACTGCCTCAGGTCTGGTTTATAACGTGTTTAATGAAATATGTACTTAGTGATGTTTTCTGTACAAACAGGCCCATGCGGCGTCTTTACACATTTGGCATAACATATTTCTATATTTTTGGTTGAATAACGAGATGCTGAAAACATAAGTAATTCATGCTAGAGAGGAAAAAAATAGAATTCAGTACAGAGAAATCTAACCCTTGTTACCTTTGCCAAGTAGGTGATGTTTTTGGCCCTTTTTTGTATGTCTGTCTTTGTGAGGGTGAGTCAGTGTTATGGATGAGGCTTTTAATGAACTTTATTGTCAAAGTAGGTTTTCGGACTGAGAACAAGCGGTTACATTTTGAGTTTGATGTCAGTATTTTGACGTGGGGGCATTTTGTGTCTGGCAGAGTTGTGTACTCTCAGTACACTTAGTTTCTGTTTGTGTTGTTGCTTTACATACAAATAGTTGCAAGAAATTGCTGTTTTAGTGTGTTGACTGCAAGTACGTTTTTTGGGATTTTGCCTTCTCAATGGTAGTAAGAGCCTTGTGAGACTTTGCGTTCTGTTCTTTGACTCTGCAGCTATTCGACTTGGTATATAGAGAAGAGACTTTGCTGAATGTCATCAAGAGTGTGACTCGTAATGGACGCTCCATTGTGCTAACCGCTGTCCTGGCTCTAATTCTGGTCTACTTGTTCTCCATTGTTGGCTACATCTTCTTCAAAGATGACTTCATTCTGGAGGTGGATCATCTCCCCAACACAACACTGAGTGAGGACAGGCTGCTTTATTGACCATTTTTGTTTCTAATTGCTGAAGCGATTACAGAATGATGGATCTTTATTTTGAAAAGGTCTGCTAACTTGCC
This sequence comes from Chatrabus melanurus, assembly GCA_900302635.1. Classification (NCBI taxonomy): domain Eukaryota; kingdom Metazoa; phylum Chordata; class Actinopteri; order Batrachoidiformes; family Batrachoididae; genus Chatrabus; species Chatrabus melanurus. Next base: position 7,559 of record OMMV01230961.1, on the reverse strand, counting down.
AACAAACCATTCCTACTTTCTAGAAAATGACGTCAATCTGCCAAGCGAGCTACTTTCTGTAGGAATGTGCCATTCAGGGATCAGCGACAACTGCTCCAAAGAGGCCCCGCAGGAAGGTATTGTACACCACAACACTGGGTTTTGCTTTAATTTAACAATCTAATTAATGTTGCAGTGCTCTGTCATCTTTTAGATATTGATGAAGGATGAAAGTTTGGCCAAACTTTAGTGATGCAGTTTTGTCAATAGAAGAGCAGAGTGTTTTCTGGCACACTTATCTTAAAAGAGGCACTCCAGTGTCAGTTGACGCTTGATTTCATGTTGTATGCAGTGTCTCACATACTGCTGCTGATCCCTTTATGTAATTTAATAATAACAGTTATAGCCCAGCAGGTAAGCCAAAGAATTGTTCAAATTTTGAAGAGCGCACCAAAATTGGCATCAAGGTACATTTTTATGCTAGGAATCAGATAAGAACAGGACCCAATGCGATTTCTGCCTCTAAGGTGACCATTTTGAAAATGGCCGCCCAGAAATATTAATTTTCTGTAACTTGGCTTCTAATGCACCTAAATGTACATTTTTATGGCCAAGCAATTTGATAAGAATGGAATCAAATGTGATTTTAGCCTGGAAATTTTGTCATTTTGAAGTTTGGCTTTTCAAACCAATTTTACCAGTATAATTATATCGCGTGCGGTATGGCATTCCAGAATGACATGTTATCTGATTATCCCATTAACAATTATTCCAATGAATTCTTGGTATCAGTACATTTATATTGTGTCCGTGGTGATGCAATGATGATGTAATTTTTATTGTTGCCATTTAAACCAACATAAATCCACCCACTTTTCAACTACTGGTCTACAACACTTGATGTGCAGGTGATGATGCTGATCTATGTGAGATCTATCAATGAAGGAAACTGTCCACTATATATATGCAAATCCTTGGTCAGGTGGATGTCGGTTATGGATCAATCTAACTATGCCAGGTGGCTGCCACTTCACTTGAGAGACATATTATCCCTTGCTTAAGTACATCCTGATGTCCACGAACCATTTCTGAATGGCAACTTTGTGGTGCAGAAAACATGTCATGTCTTCTGTGATGACAGACACATATTTCCCTTTTTTAGCAGAAAGGTTGGCCTGTGGAAAAGCAGCTTTGATCTCGGACAGCGTGTGGAAGTGCGCAACATTGAAGTTGCGTAACATTGAAGTTGCGTAGTTGTGTCTCAAAGAGACGGAGCTTCACACAGAATGCTTTCATGTGCGCATAAAGTTGTGGTACAAGCTGGTCTTTCCCTTGTAGGCTCTTGCTCACGGTATTAAGATGATCAGTAAGATCAACTAGAAATGCCAGGTCTGCCAACCATAAAGGGTCACTCAGCTCATGAAGAAGTAGGTCCTTCTCTTTCAAAAACTGGTCGATTTCTGATCTCAGGGAATAAAATCGCTGCAACGTGGCGCCGCGACTTAGCCAGCGCACATCAGAGTGGTAGAGTAGGTCCCCGTATGCAGCATCAACATCAGAGAGGGAAGCTTGAAATTCTCTGTGGTAGAGCCCTCGTGCTCGAATGATGTTGACAGTTTTCGCAACAGTGTTCATCACATCGCCAAGATTGACCGTCTTGGCACAAAGGGCTTCTTGGTGGATGATGCAGTGAATTTTAACAGCCTCACCTCCACTCTCTTGCACCTTGGCACGCACCATAGACGTCATTCCTTTGCGCTTGCCTGTCATAGCTGGTGCCCCGTCCGTTGTAACGCCACACAGCTTTTCCCTTTAAGTCTCATCTTGTCATTTGAATCTGACACGCTTCAAAAATGTCCTTCCCCGTTGTTGTGCCTTTTGGACTCTTAAGATCGAGCAGCTTCTCTGTAATGGCAAAGTTCTCGTCAACTCCCCGCAAAAAAATTTACAGCTCTGCGGTGTCTGTCGCATCTGTGTTCTCATCGCATGCAATGGAGTAAAAATCAAAAGCACAAGCTTTATTTTACACTTGGTGTTTTATGTTAGCTGACAAGTCTTCAATTCGCCACACAACTGTGTTTCTGGACATGCTGACATTGTTGGAGTCCTGCATTTTTTCCGGGCACATTATTCCGGCAACTTTAGTGAGGCACTGTTTTATGAAGTCCCCATCTGAGAGAGGCTTTCCGTGTCGGGCGATGAGTTGAGCGACCTTGTAGCTGGTTATTGTGGCATTTTCCTGCATTTTGTTAGCATGGAAAAAAATACTATTGCTGAACCTGCAGGCTAGCTGCCATTTGCTTCACTTTCTGCTCTCTCAGTGTAGGACGCATAAATCTGATGTTTGGTTTTGTAGTGTCGTCGTACATTATCACTGCCACAGTTTCATTGCAAACCAAACAGACACACTTCCCCTTGACTTCACTGAAGAAGTATTCATTTTCCCACCGTCTCTGAAATTTTCTGCACTCACTCGCTATCTTGCGTTTCGTTGGTTCTGCCATGTTTGTTCACCAGTGGTAGATTTCTTCTTTGACTGCCCTTTTTTGATGGAGGAGCTGCCTTGTTCAACAGTAGCCCCCCCCTAGTGTTAAAACTAAGAAGTACAATACAGTCATGTACAAGTTTCAAGTGTGGGCCATATTCCATTATATTTCTAGAATTTCCTGCGGGCCAATTAAAAATGGACCGCGGGCCGCAGTTGGCCCATGGGCCATAGTTTGGACACCCCTAATCTATTGGGAAGAAATCTGGACATATTTAACACAAAAGTTTTGTCTGCTGGACAGGTAAGACTACACTCACACAGATCTGCTTTCAGTTGTCAATCCTAACATTAGTTACATTCATTTATTCATTCATTTTCTGAACCCACTAATTAAGGGTCACGAGGGGTGGGGGGCTGGAGCCTATCCCAGTGGTCATTGGACAAGAGGCGGTGTACACCCTGGACAGACCGCCAGTCCATCGCAGGACCACACATAAAATTGACCCTCATCTTGGGGAGATGAGTGCCACCCTCTCACTCACACCAACGATCAATTTAGTCACCAGTTCACTTAACCTGCATGTCTTTGGAAGTGGGGAGAAGCCGGGACACCCGGAGGGAACCCACGCAAACACGGGGAGAACATGCAAACTCCACACAGAAAGGACCAGATCTGAAGCGAACCTGAGACCTTCTAGCTGTGAGGCAACAGTGCTAACCACTACCCCACCGTGCTGCCCACATTAGTTAGTTATAATGTTTTTAATATTTTTACTTAGTATGCCAAAGTGAGTCAGTGGGGAGACTCATGTTTTGTTGTAGCTTTATTACTGTATTTTTCCTCATTCCATCAAATCCAGCATGAATTTCAAACTTTGCACATGCGCTTCCTTCTTTCATCTCATGTGCAAGATCTCAAAGAGCACAGTCTCTATATTTGCTGTGGAATTCCCCCAAAATAAATGCTGTACCAGCAATAAAATTAGCTGTAATTTACCAACAAATAAAGGTACTTTGTAATAGCTACGGTATAGAAAAAAGTAAATTGAAAGTGACTACGCCTTTAAATATATAAAATAGACTACATTAAGTGACACGAAAACTGTAGAGGTATGCATCTTTGTCAGGTGATACGATGTCGGTACCACATGGTAGTGGAGAATTGGTGGGATAAAGGTTGGAGTAACAAGCTTATGACCAGAAACTCCACAGGTTAATCCCCCCAAACAATAAATCTGGGTTGGGAAGGGGAAGGAACAGCACGTATTTCACCCTTATTACAGCCACTAAGGTGCCCTTGAGCAAAGCCCTTAATCTGTAACTGCTCCGGTGGAGCTCTTCAAAGGTCAAAGGTCAGACTGTGGATGTGTTCTGCAGCTTCCAGGTTTGTGTGAACAGGGTGGGCCCCAATAACACTCATTCAATAAAAGTCATAATTTATAAAAGATAATTTAAGATTCAATGTTACTGTGAATCAATACTTATTAAACTCAGATTTGCTCCAGTTCTAATTTTTTATTTTTCGAGCAAATGACAGCAGCCACATTTATAATGTAGTTTTTCAACTTTTATTTCCATTGCTGTTCCTCCTCGCAAACCAACATTTGCATTGATACAGTGGATACATTTGTAGACGAGGTTTTTCACTGAGATGCTGCTGCCTGTCTGATGCTTATCTCAAATTCCTGCTCACTGACATCCTTATCGATGTGATATTTTTCCACATTGTTTTATATGCACACATTTCTTTGTTTCAGTTTTTACTTTCACTTGAAATTGTGTTGTGATTCTCTCTGGAACCTTAACAAAAGACTTGAATAGTTTTGACAGCTTTTAAAATTAATTTTAGAATTTAAAAAAAAAAAAAAAAAAAAAAAAAAAAAAAAAAGAATTTCTCTTTGTATTTTGGGTTTTGTATCGATGCAGTCACATCTGACTTTTAAGGTTGCTGTTATTCTTTTATTGTTGTTGGTTTTGTTATTATGTTCAGTTTTCTTTCATGTAAAACTGGTGCTTTGCTTAGATAGTTTCCTTTTGCCTTGTTGGTTCTGGTGTTTCACTTAATTTTACGCTCTAATTCATGTGACTCTTAACAGCTGTCACATGACTGCCCTTTGACCTTTATTACTCACATGCATCCTGAATGATCCTCATGTGACATGAACATGTGAACGTCTCAAAAAGCTTTACATTCCTGGGAATCCCGACCAGTCTGTGAATGGATGAAGCCTTTTGGATGAGTGCTGTTACAATTTTAGAAAAACTGAACTCATGTAGGCCTCAGTTCTGATAACGTGATGTGGAGCTGCTAGCTGGAGTTCAAACTCAAACAGAACAATGACAGTCTTGATTATATGATTTTGATTGAAGGACAAGTTTCAAATGATTTTGGCAATTATAAACTCAGTGTGCAAGTGGATCAGGACATGTTCTGTCCTGTGCATTGTACATCATAGGACTACATAATCAATAACAATTTCTGTCCTGTTCTGAAAAATGTTTATTCAAAGCTGCTGCAGCAATGTGTTCTTGCAGTCGCACCCAAAAAACAAAAAAGTTTGAGTTTGATTTGACTAACTGCTTTAACATTGACCTAAAAATGTAAACAAAGCTGAACTACTGTATATTATATTCAGGTTTTTCAAAGTTTGTGGAACAAAGTCAAGGATATTTATGATAAAATAGCAGATGATAAACTTTGGGAATCGCTGCACTACAGGTGGTTGCGTCTCTTTGACAACATAAAAAGGGCTTGTTTAACAGAACTCATTGGAAGAGGATTGTAGATTTACACAAGTCAGGAGTGTCTCTTGAAGCCATTTGTAAATAACTGAAGATTACAAAATCATCCGTTAAAACAATTATACATAAGTACAAGTTATTGGGAGGTGTAGCCACTTTGCCAAGGTCTGTAAAAAGATTCACTGTCAATAGGTGAGAGCAGATTGGTTTGGATGGTCAGGAATGACCCAGGAGCCACCATTGGATAGGCCTGCTATAAACAGGAAGCTGCTGGAATGCCAGTGTCACTGTCTACAGTCAAGCATGTTTTTCATCGCCATGGACTGAGAGGCTGCCATCCAAGAAAGAAGCCAACAGCTTCAAAATCAGCACCTTTGAGTTTGACTAAACTTTGCAGCTGACCACATGGACAAAGAAAAAACCTTCTTTAAGAAGGTTTTCTGGTCAGATGAGACAAAGATTGAGTTGTTTGGACGCTGACCAGCAATATGTTTGGAGGAATAAAGATGAGGCATTCAACCTCAATAACACTGTACTAAATGTTAAGCATGCTGGGGGTACCATCACCCTCTCGGGCTCTTTTGCTACCCATGGAACTGATGCATTTCACAAAGTGGGTGGGTTAATGGAGAAGGACCCCCTCAGGATTCTTCAGCAAAACCTCAAACATCAGCTCGATGGTTGAAAACATGGACACAACTGGGTGTTCCAACAGGACAATGAGCCAAAACATACATCAAAGCTGGTTGTGGAATGGACAAAGGAGGCTAACATTAAGCATTTGGAATGACCTTCTCAATGTCCTTACGTCAACCCTATTGAAAATATCTGGACTGCACTAAAAGGTCCCGTCTGTACCAGGAAACCAATAAATTTAATTGAACTCTACCAGTTTTACCCAGACGAATGGTCAAATATCCAACCATAATTCTGCCAGAAGCTTGTTGATGGCTACCACAATTGTCTGATCAAGATCAAACTCACTAAGGGTCATTGAACCAAATATTAGGTGTGTTGTATGTATAAGTTTGACCCTGTGTTGGCTTTAGTAATCCCTGTATGCAACAATTTTTTTTTCTATGACACATGTATGTTGTACAATCATTGTGCCCTCAAAAAATAACCATTCAAAGAAATCACTGAAAGCCCAATATCGCCATGACATTCATGTCCTTGATGAGTGCATGTAAACATCTGTTCACAACTGTATATTGCTGATGATGATATTAATTTTCTATAGGGAATGTGTGCCCACTGTGGTACTCGTACTGTAAAGTTTTGCTGAAGATTCCATATTCTACTTTGTTGTTCACTGTTCAATAAAGTTTGTAATGAAAATGTATATTAGCTGGTATCATTTCCATCTTTCCTATATTAAATTGCATCTATCAGCCTCTCAGCTTTCTCATGCTAATTTTATGATTCGATGAAATCTTTTCTTTCTGTCTCAGACTTTGAAACTCATACTGAGGATGACGGCGAGATGGAGCGAACATGTGACTCTCTACTTATGTGTATTGTCACTGTACTGAGTCACGGCTTAAGGAGTGGAGGTGGTGTTGGAGATGTTCTGCGCAAGCCTTCCAAAGAGGTACGTGGAGCCCCGATGAGGCCGCTGACTGTGTGTGTGTGTGTGTGTGTGTAGGCTGATGGTGCGCAGCACCTGCAGCTGCAGTGCCGGCTCACATGAGTCTGTCCCTGAACTTTATTTCAACAGCACAGAGGTTTCACAATGTTTCCTCACAGCTGTGCTGCCTCCTCCTTGTATGAGAATTGGACCTCAGAATAGCTTTCCACCGAATTCGCCCTTAACCGCTGATGATGTCAAAAGAGGATGTGACTATCTGTACAGTTATGTGTAACAGCATGCAGGGAGGGACATGCACTCCTGCTGACAACTGAACACAATCACTCAATTAAAAATATAGGCCCAATCTTGACAGTATATAGTGCACAGTCTAAAGTGCATCGCGCACGCGCCGCGGTGGCGCAGCAGTCTAAGCGTCAAGCTTTTAGCTTGGCGCAGCTGCCCCCGAGGACCGGGGGGTTCGATTCCCGGTCTTGCCAGAGCCAAGTATGGCCGGCGCAATGGGAGCGGCAACAATTGGCCTCGCCGCTCCGAGGGAGGGGGGGAGGGACTCGGCAGGACGAGCCGTCGGTAAAAAATGTCCCTGGACGCCCCGGAGTGATGGTACGGGGCTAGGCGGGGACGGCTTGAAGAAGGCGTGCCCGCCGTCGAAAGACATCCTGGCCACCGGGGGGCAGGGGCAGGACGGTGAGTCCGTGTTAGAGCGGTTGCTCATTGAGTTAAAACTAGGGGGTTCAATTGAATACCAAAAAGGGGAAAAAC
>OMMV01230957.1:0-11004 GCA_900302635.1 Chatrabus melanurus | reverse complement strand
AATCGTTCACTTTGTGACGCAAGCACAAAGGATTGAGCTAATAGGATTAATAAATGGAATAGTTTTGACTATGTTGAATGCTTGGGCTCCAAACTAAAGGTCAAACAAGGTCAATGTCCATTGGATACATTGACATATGACCTATGTTTCCCCGTAACGTGATAACTAAGCATAACAGATGGTGCAAACTATTACCTTTTAAAACTCTATTAGCTCAACCAATAATTTGCATCATTTTTTACAAAAATTGAAGAAACTTTAACATTTGACCCCTGTACAAACTGAAATTGACCTTTGGTACCATGTTTGCTGTTTTTGCCCCATAACTTCATAACATTCAGTCACAGATAGTCCAAACTATACCTTTTTAGAATCGTTATGATCAGGCGAATAATATGGTATATGTTTCAATATGATTGAAGGATTCTACATTTGTCCGGATGCCATCTTGGAAAAAAGGGTGGCCATCTTGGATTTTCATGTGGCCAACGCCCTTTTTGAAGAGAGCAGGTCCTGGAGAATATCTGTGCCAAATTTCATGCTTGTGTCACCATCTGAACGATTGTTGCAGTTATCCGCTGCACTACAACTCCAGATGTACAAGGAGAATGGTCATGGTGGGCTTAGAACCACCATGGGCCGCCGCTGTATGTGATTCAGCCAGAGTCCAAAGGTTAGCGTGATGGAGTTAACCCTATCACTGCTGTAAGAAACCAAAAAAAATGTCATGAAAGTATTTTGTTACTGCAGATGTTCAGCAGTCAAGACCGTAATAAATGTTTATGAGTGTGCTCTAACCTTATTTTAAAAAATATGGCATATCTGTATTGACTTGAATCAAACTGGGAGCCAAAAAATGTGATTGGGGGAATCTTAGAAAACAATTATATTTACTTCATAGAATTGTGTTTTTGCCAATGCTGTCAGAAATGAGCATTTCATTTAAAATGCATGTGCTTGCATTTAATGGAGTTACTTAATAAAACAAAAACAGTAATTGACAATATATATCTTGAAATACATACCATACTTAAGTTGAGAATTGTTGAATTGTATCACACAGTGCCTGTTGTGTGTCTGTAGTGCATATAGACAATACAGCAGAATAAATAAAAGATATAAAGTAGATGGAGAACTGTCACTGTAAATGTAGTTACTCTGAACTCATGAAACACAATCTGTGAAAATATTGGAACGTGTTCCCTCTTAACAGTGTTCAGCTCAGATAGAAAACAGTCTAGGTACAAATATAAGTTCCTCAAGTCATCTCCACAAGCACCAGTACCTGACTGAAGTCATGTCGAGTAGATGGTGTTGGTCTTTTCAGGCCCATCTAAGGCTAAATCTGAAAACATCATTATCATTATTTAAGTTTTCTGTCCACACTGTCCTTTTCAGATACGTGGTATAAAGTTCTTCAATCTTAAGTCCTGCTTGAAACATCTGTTGTCATTTAGAACATGCATGAAGGATATAATATGGCAGCGAATAATTGTTTGAAGTGCTCATTTCAGGTGTGTACATCAAGCGTTCCATCATCCACACAACATGAATATGGCGTTTTCAGATGTGTTCATTTCTGTTTTGATTCTTTGAAAAACAGACTGAGTGTGGACAAAAGGTCAAAACGGAGAACAGTGTTTTCAGATTTATCACCTTAAATGGAAACCTCATATCAATTTAGGTGATCATCTTAATTTGTGACAATTACACAGACAATAATTTTGGATGCCATAGCTCCTAACGTTAATAATAACGCCATGGGTTACACTAAAAGTGGAAGATGAAAGTTACAACATGAAAATAAAAACCCATGTTTAAGCTGAACGTGTCCTCCACAGTTATGAACCGTCTATTACAGTGAAAGCAGTGATGAGCACGAAAGCATTTTGGGCAGCATTCTGAAAATTATTGTCTTACTCACAGTACTGTGCAAAGGATTTAGGCACATTTACAATAATGCACACTCATGTACACAACGCCGGTATTTTGATCAATTTGGAAGATAAATTAGGAGATGTTCACTGAAGAAAGTATTATGTGTTCTGATGCTGTATTTGGAAATCAAAACAACCGGCTGTGTTGCACGCTGATCACGCTACGACATTGGGATTTGGGTAAATAGAATATTGGCTGTTCTTTCAAAATTTAAAGCTGGTGATAATAAATTACAATAATCAATACTCTGTTCAGTAAAGCGGGCGGTCCTTAGAGGGTCTTGGTGAAAACGGATCATGCCCAAATTTGAACTTCTTTGAAATAAACTCATTTAGGATGTCCAGTTCAAATTATGTGAAAATCAGATATATTTTGGTGAAGTTGTCGTGCTCAACACAGCTTAGTATCTAATATTCATAAAATCATTGAAATATGTGAAATTATTACATAATTTCTCTTAGGTGGTCTCCTGCACTTGATCAGAAAAGGAAAAGAAAAAAAATCAATTTTTAGAAAATTGAAAAAGATATTTATATCTTGATAATTGTTTTATTTCTTTATTTTATTTTATTTTTAGATGTATTCAAATTTTATTTTCTATTGTCCCACTGAAAACAAAAATCAATAAATAAACTATGAAACAGTAAGCTGGCTAAAACCTTTGCACAGTACTGCAATCATACTTACAAGACACACGAAAGGATTTATTGGGTTTTACTTAGTTGATCATAATAAATCATATTAGTGTTTTAATGACTAATAAGTGACTAGTTAATATTTAATCAAAATAAGAACATTTGTGTTGCCATGTTGTGAGGCTGCATAAATGATGGCCTCCTGGTGGGCGTATTTTCTCAACTATCTTGGCTTTTTCTCTCTATGAAGTAATAAGGAAAGATCCTTTTTTCTTAATGAGTGGAACAACATAAAGAAGTCCCTTTTTCTTAATGAGTGGAACAACATAAAGAAGATTTGTCACTTTAGAGTTAAGAATCCAGTCTCACTGCCAAGAAGAGGCCGGCAATCTGCACTTTTCAGATACTGCCCTTAACTCAAAGAGGTGCTCATCAGTTAAAAATACTTAATAGCCCATATTTACATATAAAAATATAGCAAAGTAACATTTAATAAAATCAGCACAGTGTGTGTGTCGGTGCTTAGGTGACGCATACACACACACACACACACACACACACACACTCAAATTCTCATCTCCTACCACACATGAGCAAACACACTTTTACAAACATGTTTGCATACACACACATACACATATTTCACAGTGCATGTTTGTTGTTTTGTCAACGTAGAATCCTTCCTTCAGAAATACCGTGCACAGCTTTAGTTATCATTTGAAATACAAACAGGCTCAGAGGGGTCCCAGTGCTCCCGCCGCTAATTTCAATGGAGGGAAACATAAATCCAAAATGGCAACCAAGATGGCTGCCATTTTCATTTTGGTTTGGTGTCGATATCTCAAGGGTCTTTCAAAATATTGACAACTATTTCAATGTCCTGAATCAAGTTCATTTCAGGGTCAAGGTCAAATCAAAGGTCATATTCAACAGCTACAGACGTTCCCCTGTCCTTTGGTACCCATATTGTTTTGTAGCCCTTTCAGCCTTGAAGGCATTGTGTTAAGAAGATACCACCCCTTTTCCTCAATATCACATACCTCAGTGTCCCAAATCAAGGTAATTTTGAAGGCCATGTCGTGGAAAAAGAAAGTCCTTTAAAGGCCTTGATGCCCATCGAGCTGGTGCTTATCCTCAGATACTGTATTGTGAAGTGGATAAGAGTCTACGACTACACCAGACGGGATGCCAGTCCATCACAGGTTACTTCCCCAGTCGAGGCCGGTACCTATTTGCAGCTGGGTGGACTGAGACAATGCAGATTAAGTGTCACGTCCTAGGACACAGATAGGCTACCTGAAACACACCTGGAATCGCACCCTAGTCTATAGGTTGGTAGTCCATCTCCTATTCCTGCTCAGTGGAATCGGAGGTCAAGGTCAAAATGAAATGTGAGGTGCAAAACTACAGCCTGCCTCCTCGCCATATCTAATCCTATTACATTTCTATCTGTAGACATGTGGGAGGAGTCACAATAAAAAGATTTGTCACAGAACGACAAGACGGACAGCCCCCAGTCCTACAGCTCCCATGATGCATTGTGGTGGGAGCTAGAAATTGTGTTCCCAAAGTGCTGAACAAGTTCTATAAAAGTTGTTAGAGCTTAATTTCTTTTAAACTGGCTTTAAGATGACATCATCATCATCATCACCTTTCCTTTTTTCCGCTCTTCCTCCATTTCTCACCACACTCCTCACATCACTCTGCAGTCAGCACTCTATCTCCATCAGCTGTCCATCTGCCAAACACCACAGCTCCACTCATCCGTTTCCATCTCTCTCCTCCCTCCCACGCTCCATCCTTCTCCGGCCCATTAAGAGCTATCATGAAGCTAATTGCCTGTTTGATCAACTCTCCATGGACGAGCGACTGGAGGCTTTTAGCCTGTAAGTGTAAGAGGATGGAAGGAGGCAGGAAGGATATGGGTGTGTGGGAATAATGCGCCTTGCACCGCTTTGTTTTATGTCGATTTGTTGTGCTGAGGCATTTCCAAAGCGAGAATTAGGCGAGAAAAAGAAATGAACTCTCAGGTAGATCTTGCCGTTTTGTGTCAGATGCTGGAATGTCATTGAGTGTTGTGAGTGATCTCGATTGGTGTAGCAGAGGGCGTCCTATCGACTCATGAATGTTCTGGGACTTCCTGCCATCGTATCGTACAACGACAAATCCTGCTAATGGCACTAAGAGTTTGTAACTAAGAATTTCCTCTTAAAACCTGTTTACAAAACTGCTCTTATGTGGTGGGATTGACTAATGGAGTCAAAGTTCATAAGTGGCATTGTTTCAAGTGGCCAATGTTGGGAGATGAGCAAATCTTGGTATGCTAACACCTGAACTTGTTTCATGACTTTCAAGAAAAAACAGACACACAGACCTGATGAACACCTCTACCCTTTGAGCAGAATGGACTAAATATAGGCACTTTTTACAGCTGTGTTTTCTAAAAGAAGGTAAAAAAAACCAATAACAATTCCAATTCATCATGATTCTCAGTCAAATGAACACTCAGTAATTGTTTCCTAAAAATCAAAAATCTGTTTTTTAATCTATGCCTTCTTACAGTGAAATTTCTTGTGGTGCAGTGCAGCCATTTGGCCTGGAGGTGGCACACTGCTGACACTAAGCAAAACAAATTCCTGCTAAAGAATTTATAATTCCATTCGTGTTGTCAAAGGAAATGGGCAAAAGTGAAATGATAAAGGTAAGACTGTGGACCCTATCTTGATGATCTATGGTGCACAGTGTAAGGCACAGCACAGGTGTGTTTTCAGTGTGTTAAACTCATTTTTGCTATTTACATGGCGCATAATCTGAGCACAAAATAGGGCTCAGAGTGCAAACAGGTTGTGTTTATTATCTTAATTAGGTATGAGCATGTTTTGGGCATAACAGGAAATAAACCAATCAGACCATCATCTGTCATACCCTGAGTGAACAAGTTCCTGGCACACTCCTACTGATAAAGTGGACTAAAGTGAGAGGTTTTCTGGCGAGTTAATGGATCTGCGCTAACCTATCAGTGCATGCCAGCGGAGAGCAACCACCAAAGCTCCCTGTGGTGAAGCAGTAAGGTGAAGTTTTGTGTTTTTCCATCAGTGTTTACTTCAGTTTTAGTTAACAGTTGTTTAGAAATCAGTTCCACTGTATATATTAGCTGAGTTTATGTGTCTGCTTAGGTAAGGCATATCTGAATATTACGAACTATAAATACCAGAACAATTCTACATTTGAATTTAGACCAACTTTTTGGTGGCCTATGGCACTCAGTCTGTCAGCTGATGGTCGAATCAGCTAAACGAGCCAGAAAAAAAGTGTGTGCGCACACACACACACACACGTACATACACGCACAAAGTCCAAACTGATTGTGCCCTGTAAAAAATCACTTCCAAAAAATGATCACAGAAGATACAGAATGTGGAAGAAAGCCATCATCAAAGACAAATGATGTGGACAGATTGAGCAGCAACGCAACACAAATGCAGTTGGAATACAGCCCGGTGTAAATACACACAAGCAGCAGTCATGCATGTCAGAAGTAACGAGCGCGCAACACTGGCGGTGCGTTCTGGGCGTAACGCGCACACCTGGGTTGTGCTGTTCACTGTGCACTGCTTTGTGCCAGGTAAAAGATAGGACCCTGTATGTTAATTGTGCAACACTGTGAGAAACATCTGCCTCCGTGATGATCAACCCATTAAAATACTCAAAGCGCTCAATGGCCATAAATTGAGCATAGCGTTAGTTCTGGCAGGCCATGAAGTCAAGTTCAGCCCACATCAGCTGATAGCTCAGCTGACTTCCGCATATGTTTTCAATTGGTACATTCCTCATGGAGCACCCTATTTATTGCCTTAAACAGCATAGCTGCTTCCTCGCCAAGCTGAATCGCAACCCACCTCCACCCCAGCTCCCCGTCTCTTGTCTGTTGTCCAACTTCATCGCTGTTGTGCTGTTGTCACTGCTGCCTGCTCTGTTCTGTTCCTCATGCTTGGGGTCTTGTTGCTGCCTCCCTGCTATAGCCTTTCCATGTATGCACATGGAGGGGCAGAGAGGAGCTCTCTCTGCTTATAGGCTTTTCCACGCAAGCGTGTGGAAGAGTAGGGAGGTTCCAGAACAGAGCCACACCACCAAATATAAATTATTGCAATAAAATAAAGCTTTCATTTTGACTAAAGTGGTCCTGACCGAAGTACAACTTTTGTACTCACACATGAATTTGATGGTTTCACTGTGATGCAAACTAATCGAGTCTGCTGCTGTTTTTATCTGCAAGGTTATTCATCCTAACAACATCGCTAAGAATGACCGGTTCAAAAAAACATGATTAAAGTGCTGGAAATGTGTATAATGTACTGAAGTGGTAATCACTCTGCGCTAATGTCAAATCAGTTAAAGCTGACCTTGTTATTAGCTCAGACAGCTCCAGAGCCACTGTGACTCTAAGAATATCACAATCTGTGCCGTGGAATTAAGTGGTTTCATGTGTGTCCAAAAACATTTTTAACTCAACAACATTACATCAATTAGTTGTGTATTTGAAGTACAATTTGTTAATGCTTTTATTCCTTTATCTTAAGTAAACTGAAATGCAATTAAGTTTAAAACTCTTAAGAGGCATTTTTTTAATGATCAGATGGTGAGTGATCTACTGTATGATCATCTCACATTTGCCTGATTGCTTTTTTTTCGGGGGGGGGGGGTTGTTGACAAAAAAATTCTAAAATTGTACGTATCTAAATCTAAATCATATCTAAATGGTTTACTAAAAGGGTCAATTTATGGACGCCAACATTGGACTTGAAAAGTTGAAACATCTCAATCCACCAGTGACTGCCCAGCTTCATTTTGAATGATGGTAATCTGCGATAGAAGGAGCTCCAGAAAATTGCAATATTTCAGAAGGCAGTTGAGGTCGCAGTTTATAGCGGCCACTGCAAAATACTTATATTTGCTGAAATGGCACTTATATTTGAGGCATTTCTGGACTGTGCCCTCAACATCGCAAGGTAGTTTATGCAGGATATGATTCCATTAGAAAGTCCAACTATGCCACAAGAATTGTTTGGTCCCTGGCACGGGACCAAACAAACAACCTATAGTTGTGAAAGCATCCTGAAAAAGACAACAGGTTCAGCCAGTGTTTTGAATTTCATTGTGCTGGGGTGACCTATTTATATATTCTTGTGAATATTCTGCCTGGATATAAGCTTATAAAAAATTTTGCAATATTAATCAAAAGCATCGGAGGGGTGGTGCATATCCTGCATGCGTACATAATAAATATGTTTTTGGACTGTAGCAATGTCATTTAGGGCCTGATTTACTAAAGGTTTGTGTGTGTAAAAACGTGCGCAAACACCATAGCTCGTGCAAAAAAAACGTGCATGCTAATTTACTAACGGTGCGCACTGATGATTGCATCTTTCAAATGCGCAAAATAGCGCATATTGTCCATTTAAAACATTTGCCTTCATGAATATGCAATTTGGGGTGTGTCCACCCAAGTGCGCAAAATTGTGGGTGTTGAACATGCAAATTCGTGAGGTTTGCACACGCAACACAATTTATCAAGGCTAAAAGCAATGTCAGGACTGAGATTGTGTCTGTAATTTTGCACGTTTGAAGCCTTGGGGTTAACTCACCCAGTGTTGCACGATCAATGCAGACTCGCATGAATCCGATGCAAAGTCATTCCCTGTGAGCTGTTTGGGTATGCATTTTTTTAAATTTTCATTCTATAATCTTCTTTAACACAGAATACACCAGGATTAAACATTAATTTATAGTGGCCTATTTTTAACAAAACAAAGCATCCACTGTCTAAATAAAATTAAATGTGACATTTTTCATGTCCTTCTATGTAATAGAAATATAAGTAGAAAGTCCTGTGTGCACGTCTGTCCAGTGCAGCACTGTGTCAGCGCCACAGTCAGGACAGCCACCTACATATAAAATATACACAAATGATTCTCCATCACGTCCTCTACGATTATGTGACAGTGAAGAGAACATTAACACCGGAGTGAAATGCACCCTCATTGTGGGAACACATATTTGAAGATCGTCGCCTTAAACCGACAGTTTAAGGCAAGCAGTGCTGAATTTGGACTTGTGCCAAACATTGCGCATCTCCCGTGACAAAAATTTTCAAGGCACATTCATTTTTGATTAGGCAAATGTACATAAATGACATTTTGATTTAAAATGTGGGTTTGTGTTAAGCTGTGCATAGCTACAAGTGGCTGATTTAATTTCATTTTGCGCTTACGGTCATTAACACACGCAATATCCTCATTTACATACTGCTGTCTACGTCATGTTACCACCCACTGTCATGTGCGCACTTATTCTTCGTAAATCACCTGCAAAATGTTCACCAACCCAACACGCAAAGGTTTGTAACACCCATGCAATTTAGCACTTGTTATATGGGGTCTTAGTAAATCAGGTCCTTAATATTTTAGTGATGGCATTATGACATCACTTATACCAGAGAATGACAAATGATTAGCTGATTGATATAAGAGATGGATCACCTCTCTAGGCCTATTGGTTGTGGAGATTCCCTGAGAAATGTGTTTTTCAGACAATTATAATGCAATTTCGCGGTGTCTTTGTGACATTATCATAACGTCACTCATACCATTTGATTGCAAATGAGTTACTAATTGATAAGCAATTCTTCAGTAGAGAATGAAAATAAAGAAATCACATTCATGTTTTATAATGCAGGCAGATCTGGAAAAAAGCCAGTAATGAAGGCAATAGCATTGGAAACTAAAATGGAAAGAATTTTGAGCTCTCTGGTATGATAGATATATATATTTTTTGCACATAATTTCTCTTCTTGACCTAATTTTGGTACCCATCCTCAGCCCCTCACTGCTCACACCACATTGCTGACAACGATGTCCTTTGACTTGATTTGGAATCTACAAAGCTTGATTGGGGAACTGATAGAACATACTACACTTTCTTGTAGCCCTGTTGTCAGATCATTTTGTAATTCCGTTACCATACACTGTCAAAAATAAATGTTAATTTCACTTAGGTGTTTGAAGATTTGGCAAAGATTTCTATCGAACCTACTGTCTAGTAATGTATGATTACTACTGTTGTAGTAATCATACATTTTTCTTTTGTTGTGTAAGAATTTTTTCAAAGTAAGTGATTGTTTTGCATTATTTTTCTGATGTAACTATGTTACAGACAAGTTGGGCAGCCCTGGGGTTTTTTTTGTTTGTTTTGTTTTGTTTTTTTACTTGAATTGCATACTGGGTTTGAAACCATAAAAAATAGTTCTGGCTGATGCTCCCAGGATAGGACAGATTTCCTGCTTGTCTTTTTGGCTAGGTAAGGGTGGCTTAACTAATAGTACAGTCGTTTCGATAAAAATCGTTCAATTTGTGAAAAAAGTGTGAAAATTTGCATACTGGTACAGTTTGAAAGACTATTTCGTATAAAAATGGTACACACGTCATACAAGCATTATTTAGACCACCATCTTTATTTTCAAAATGGCCACCATCGCAAAACAAATTTGCTCATATTTCAGCTCTTGTATGATCCTGAACATAATCATGTCTTGTATATGTCACCGATGTATATTCTATTTGACACATTTCACAGATACAAATACACAATGGATATTGTGCCTGGAATAAATGATTAAATACCGATATTTTGTGGTGTAACTTTTCTACATTCCGAGTTGAGATTTACGGCGCTTTGTTGCACCTGGGACATATCGCGCTAGAAACCCGGCAGAAACAGAAACAGATAGAAACCTGGAACTGGGGTTATCTCCTAATCTTTGTTCCAAGGGAACTTATCGACAATAAATTTGTTTTATGATGCGGCCATTTTGAAAAAAAAGACGGCAGCCTGAATAATGGCTGTATGATGTGTGTCCCGTTTTTATATGAAAGAGTGTTAAAAACTGCACCAGTACACATTTTCACACTTTTTTCACAAACTGAACGATTCTGCCAGAAATTTGGCCTAAGCTACTGTACAACAAAAATATAACCAAATTTTGCTCTAAATGTAATTCTGTTACCAAAGAATTGCTTTGCATTTGAATTATTACTGCCCTGTCCACTGAAGCTGGATACCTGTATGTCATCGCGGCGTCACATTGGCTCCTCGACCATAACACAGTTTAGCGTAAGGTTGCCTGTGATCCTGGAGTCTCTTCCTGACCATGGTCAGTCAGTTAATAGTCTCGTGGATAATTTGAACTTAGCACTTACTAGTTTACTGGATTCGATTGCTCCCCTGACTGTAAGACCTCTTCGTCCTAAGTTACAGACGCCGTGGTTTAATGCACACCTACATTGTCTGAAGCGTAAGTGTAGGACTCTGGAGCGTAAATGGCGCAACGCAAAATTAGAACTATTTCGTCTTGCTTGGAATGCCGCTGTTTTGT
>OMMV01230866.1:0-11340 GCA_900302635.1 Chatrabus melanurus | reverse complement strand
GTGCCTGTGGCGCACGATTTTTTAGAACATGCTCAAACCTCAGGCGAGCCGTGTGCGACGCCCGCGACGGGTGTGGGAATCCCCGTGGATGCGCCGGGGCTTCTCGGTGACTCCCACGGGAATGCCATTCGCATGTGTGTCGCAGCCCAGTGTGATAGGCCCTTAAGTGAGACTCAGTGACTCAGTCAGATTTAGTGAGACGGATTTTTTTTTGTTTACAGTGTGATCACTGTAAAAAAAATCTGTTGTTTTTATGGAAAAAAAACTGGCAGCTGTGGTTGCCAGAATAATTCTGTAAAAAAATGCAGTAAAAATATGTAAATACCTTTAGCCTTGAACCAGACATATTCTATTTTGGACATAAAAGCAATAATTGCTTGCGCCACCATTCTGTCAAACAGTGGGCATCACAGAAAATGCAATGAACTGCAAAATCCGTTTTATCCTATTGATATATAACCTACTCAGTTCTAAACAGACATGATTTTTTCAGAACTCCTCATATTAACATACGTTGTACAAATACAGTAAAAATATGTTAATATGACAATATGGCATACAATTCATTATATTTTCAGAGTAGTTACTGTGATGCAACAGCACAGTGGCGCAAACAGTAAGTGTGCTTGCCTCCTGTACGCAGCAAAGGCTTCCCATGCAAAATGTCTCAGGTTCAAGGCTGCCCACTACTCCTAATGGTTGGATTGCGTCTAACTATAATTAGGATGGGTTAAATGCAGATGTAGCATTGTGACATCCAGATTGAAAACATGTTCCTACTAGCTCAGCTGGCGGGAATTCCCAGTTGGCTAACCTGGTAGAGCATTGGTCTCAAGTGTGAAAAATCTGAGTTCAAATTCCACCAGAGCCACAAAGATATGTTGCTTGGTTACACAGAGGACAAATTTTGTTGTATATGTGTGTACAATGACAATAAAAGATCCTTCTTCTAATCCCTGTTCTCCTCATACAGTTGGAGTTGTGTCAGAAAAACCAGATCAACATGTGGATCCCACACCAAACCTGCTGTGGTGGCCCTGAGAAAAATGGGAGCAGCACAACTAAATGGAATCCAATGTACAATAAGTAACAACTGTATTTAAATTATACAGAAATAATTAGTTTAAAAACAGCATGATAATGTTAATTCAGCAAAAAACTGTTGGCTTTATTGCTTTAACATGTAAATGTTTTGTAAATTACCGTACCGTAAAATTCGCAGGTTGTTCTGTAAAGGTATGTACATATTTTTACTGTATTTTTTTTTACAGAATTATTGTGGCAACCACAGCTGCTAGTTTTTTTCCATTTAAAAAAAAAAAAAAGATTTTTTTTTTTTTTTTTTACAATGCACTTGCATTATGAGGGAACATCAGCTATGACATTTTGGTCATGGTGTGTTTCTCTATGCCTGATCCAGCACGTAGGTGCATCAGTGTTAAGGACCCCAGTGGCTGGAGAAGGCCAAGGGCACGCACATGTTTCACTTGGCTGCAGCAGATAGATGGGGATGGACTGGTTGTCTGCCTGGGTGGTTGCCATCCAGGACCCAAGGCAGTTCCGTGGTATGGTGGACATGGCAATGCATGGCACCAGCACATGCTCCCACACCTGAGCTGAATTTTAGGTAAGGCAAATCTTAGCATTAGCTGGCTAACATTAGTTAGAAACTGTAGCTTAAGGCAAATGTTCAAAAGTAGCAGACGTTAGCATTCATCCGTAGACACTTGGCCCAATCTGATTCAGAACCTCTGAGGGAAAGAACGTCTTCTTTTAGCTTCTCCCTTTTTGATCGGGGTCGCCGCAGCGGATCTGATAAGGTAAGAAGGTACTGTGTAATAAAGAAGCTAGATAGCTACTTACATTAACCAACTATCTTTGGCTTGTGCCATGAACTGGACCAGATGAGCCATTGCAATGATGGAAGTGAGGCAGGCAGGTGAGACGTTCAACTAGAAATGGTATGTTCCACTTCATGAGTGTCTGAAATTGTATTACGAGATTCTTCCAGGCATGAATATGGAAATGATATTGATTATATTGTAATATTTACAGTTACAGTTAAGAAACATATACAAATGTTTCAATCCCCCCAAGTTGTAATTAGGGGGGTCAGCCCCTCCACCCAGTAATCCCTGTGATTCAAACCGAGGTCTTCTGTTTCCTCCTGTACTCCTCTGCTCCCTCCTGCTATCTCTCCTCATTGACATAGCCTTCCTACCTCCTGCGTGCGCTCTCTAATCTCCTTTACTCCTCACTTCAACGTCCAACTTCCCCCGAATTTCTTCTGTCTCTCTCTCTCCACCTGCCATGTTTTCCTCCTCCGCGCTCCTTCACATCTTCAAACTAACCCCTCACTTTTGCCCCCCCCATTCACCCCATCCTTTTATCATTCACTCCTCTTCCTCCTACCATCGCAGCCAAAGCGATTAGAGTCTCAGCTTCAAGAGTGTAATCTAAGGAAATGTGGTAAATACGCACAGAAGGCACAGCAAAGTGAGCAGGAGATAAAGCAGCTGTCAGTGAAGGACGTATCTGTGCACGAGAATACAAACCGCCACCTACTTTCGCTTCTTTGAAATCTCCAAAGGCTTTTACTGCATTAAAAGGGAGGCCGCGGCACGCATTGTGTGCACCTTTCAGTTTAGAGCTAAATGACACACACATGGGCTGGTGAATGGTTCTCACGACTGAACCGAGACGTTTATGGGCTGTGATAGCATCAGCAGTCTGATGCTGTAACAGCCATTTGATTTGCATGAGATCCAGACAGTGCGGATGTCTCAACACCCTACAAAATGATTTATTTAATGTTGTTGTATTATCCCGCCTCCAAGGGCAAGAAGAGGGCATTGTAATTGGCTCTGTGTGTCTTTTTATTACCCGTCTGTCCGTCAGCATAAATAAGAAACAAAAATTATGCACACATGAGGGTGTCACCTGGCTGTGTTCTCATTCATTCATTCATTCATGCAATGTATGAATGCAAAATAACTGAGACAATTTGAATTCTAACTCCTGATGTGGCCAATCTTCACTAATATGACCGATCTGCATGAATTAATCCATACTGAATGATTCATCTGGTTCTGGTGGGCAGAAACACACTTTCCATATTTTCAGAGATGGGGCAGCTGTAATAAACTACAGAATACCAGCACGATAAATTACATCAAAAATAAAATATTGTATAGTATTTGAAAAGTAGCAAATTACTTTTTTCTATAAAAGATAATTTGATCACATACTTCATCAGCACACTGATTCAAAAGATGCAATGTAAAATATTGGAGTAGGCCTAGATCATCTTTGAGAATTGCAGCGTTTCTCTATTCAGTAAGGCACTCTGCATTTGACAGACAAATCAAATATTCTCACCTGTACATATATATATAAATATATATACGGGTGAGAATACCTATCAAGACATCCACTACTATACTATACACACCCTCCACTGACTGCCAGTTGTTTTACCGTTGGCCCCTCATGAGGGTAAAACAATATCTCACTTCGTTTCTCGGGGCAACCCATTGTTTTATGCAATTTTCTCACTCGCTTCAATTTCACATTTGCCACTCCTTCATTGTTCTTTTCCCGTCATGCACTGGAAAAAAAAGAAGCATCAGCATTGGTTGCACATGATCAGAATGTGCCCAAATAACGCAATTGTCTTGTGTATCACAATTAGATACATAAGACAATTATGTTATTTGGGCACATTCTGATCATGTGCAACCAATGTACATATTTAAATCATGTAAAGCCAACAGACTTTTTTTTTCAACCATCCCCCTCTGTGCCACTAAAGCTCTGCATTGAGCGTGCAATTATAAGCGAACACACACTGACACAGGCTCCTGGCACAGATCTACACTTCAGCTACAGTTTTCTTGGATGTTTATTGACCTGGGATTTTGGAGTTATTCTTGGAATTACAGACGGCATGCTTTTCTGACTGTGATAGCTCACACAGTTTTCAAATTTGCCGGTGTGGCAGTCTGAATAGTCCCTCTGTATGATCAGTGATATGCACGTGTCATGCATGCTGATTACGCGACCAAGCTAATTACAAAAGTTGACGCTTTATATGAATTAGTCAGATTTCATGGATGGGATATTTGCAGAATAGCCTATGATGATTTCATATCTGTATATGTGATGTTTTATCAGATGCTGTCATTCACACAAAATCAAACAAACGTAATGTTGACAAAATATTGAAGGCGGTCTGACCTTACGTTCACACAAAAGAGAGCTGCACCTATCGCTGCACATAGCATCTTTAACAGATATTTAAACTCTATTAACACATTTATAGTGAAGCCGTGAGTGAGATGTGCACTCCAAAAGTCATGCAGATGGACTAATCATACAGGGGGAATGGTCAAACTGCCACACCAGCAATTCTTCCTCACACCTGTGGAATCTGTAATTCAGGGGGATACTATAGGGTATTTTACCTTTCAGAGGTGGAAGAAGTGTTTAATATATATATATATATATACACACACACACCCACTAAACACTACAGTCAGCACAGGGTCTGTATGTGTATTAGCACAGATGTTGCTTGTTATGTTGGCACAGATAAGCTACCAGCTGTAGTCAATCATGATCACTCATAGGAAGTTAAGAGGCCTTGACAAGTTAAAAGAAGTTTTGGAAACGGTCATCACCACTGAATAAATAATCTAAGGGGGGTGTTATATATTTGTTTTTGGCCAGGTCAGGTCTGGGAGCATGTACTGGGGCCACACATCACACTATGGAACTGCTTTGGGTCCTGGATGTCAACCTTCGAGGCAGACAACCGATCCATCCCCACCTCTCTAAAGTAGCCATCTACTTACTGCAGCCAGGTGAAACTTGGGCATCCTCTTGGCCTTCTCCAGATGCTGGGATCGTCAACACTGAGGCACTGAGGACCAATTTTGTCATCACACTGTACACTGTAAAAGAATCTTCCACATTGATTTTTCACAGGAGTTTTACCCATATTTTGGGTTATGCATTGCATTGTATTTGCAACACAATATCACTTTTTCCATGTCATAGTCACAACTGGTGGATTTGTGCTGAGCAACATGTATTTTTGGAAAAAAAAGTGCTCCATCGCACATATAATTAAAATGTATTCCACAGCATGAAATATAAAACAGGTGTAGGGTTGGCATCAAACCTGTGACTCTTGTTGCCAGGCAGATGAATTACAAACATACACTTCTTTGTAAACCTATCTTTGTTATTAATAACAGCACAGTGGCACGCTGTTAGTACACCTGTCTCGCAACAAGGAAATTTGCAGTCTAAACCATGGGTGGTTAGGATTGGCAGTTAGGATTAAAACCACAATGTGAGAGAAACACAAAATGATGTCATCCAAACAGAATGTGAGAGAGACTCGACGTGACTTAATATATTTTTCATGATGTAGAGTGTATCGCTGAGCACAAATCCATATTCGTGACTATGACATGAACAGATACATTACTGGGTTGCCATTGTAAGGTTGAAGGAAATGTCCGTAAACAACAGAACAAATACTGGTAATTTTCTGTCAGGACGTCATCTGTTTTTCTGTGGATTTTTTTGTAAATACTGCACATGCATATTGGAAATTAGAAGCAGGTGAAGTTGAAGTTACATATAGCTTGAAATGAGCTGGTTTGTCACATCACCCACGTGGGTGCTACACATTGGTGGTGGTTAGTGAGGTCCCCCCTTCAGAGGTTCCCCCCTTTGGGTGTCTTGAAAAGTGCTATATAAATGAAAGTTTCATTCATTCACTTTCTTTGATTTCCAAAGCATAGGTCAGATGACCTCTAAGGCCACCAGTGCTTGTTTTCAGAAGTTGTTAGTCTATTATCTAGCTGTTTGTACAGTAGTTGGCTCAGAAATTATCCTGTTGAGCTAATTTGTGAGCAAATAATGCATTCTAGCAATATATGTTCGTCATATGTAAATTTGGTATATGTTACTAGAATGCATTATTTGCCACTAAACAAATGCACATTGTTCAAATGAGCTAATTGTTGCTTTTGAAGGCTCAGAGGTACAGTATTAGTCACAAATTTGAAAACATTACAAAGTCTTAATGTGAGTTCAAACTATAAAGTAGTCTGTTACACTTCAGACTTTACCAGTGTACGGCTGGTTTTTGGGCAATGGCACCTTGCGTCTTATTCTTTCTCTCGCTCCTTCCTCTCGTCGTATTTATAAAACACATGTTCATGCAGGTTTGCATTTGATGAAAATATATATTTTTAAATAGTAGTCTAATCCATGTGCAGACAGTTAACCTTGCATTGGTATTCAGTTATGGTTTGTCTGGTTATTTACCGCCTCAGGTGGATCCCACTGGTTCTGTGCTGGCATGTACAATCAAATGAAATAGCTAAAGCATCCCTGACATTTTCAATTTCGATGTTGTTTTTGTGCATAATGGAAATGCATTTTTATGTGGAACAGGCTGTTCCATCGTGCAGCAAACAGTAAATAAGGCTCACTCTGCCAGGATAATATTCAGGACATAAAACACCCCTACCAGACATCAGCACTACTCTGCTCTTATTAATTTTTGTATTTTTTTATGTTTAATATACAAAGTTTTTCCATTAGTCATGTTTTTATTAAAACTCCTATCTTTTCAAAGGATAAAATGTAATATTGAACTTGTTTGTGAGCTTATTAACAGCTATAATATGTTTTAGTGCGTGCTTTAGGTTACAAGTTAAACATATGTGGGTGTTTGTGGTGTGTTTCAGTGCGTCTGACACAATTAATTGCACTTATTTTCTATGTGGACAAATCAGTAACATTAAACCACACACTAGTCCGCTGTGGTTCCATTATCCTGTTCCACTCTTTCTTTGAAAATCATTCAGTCTCATTATCCTAATGATGATTTAGAGCCAATACAAGTGCGAGCAGTGAATTGTGATCGTGAGTCCATTTGTGATGTTGATGATTATGTATACAAATGGCTGGCAAATTAAAGCAAAAATGAAGTGTATAAGAAACACACCGGGCCACCGGATGTGTTGCACTGTAAAACCTGAGGAGTTCCAACAACTCAAACAGTTTGAAAAAACATTTATGTTTCATTAATATTCAAAGTATTCAAAGTTATTTGAATTCAGTAAAATGAAGTAATTTGCTTTCTGTTAAATTATCTTATATTAAGGAACAACATAATTTTGAGCAGGAATTTGAATATTGTGTATTCATTCACAATATTTCTTAAATAAGCTTAATTGTGGGGTTTTGTCTTAGGTTTTATAGCCTAAAACCTATAGGCTTTTTTTTTTATCAGGTTAGGACCAGAAGTATTTTGTGGTTTAGTGTCTCACTCAAGGACACTTTGACATACAGGAGCATTCGGGGTTTAAGAATCCGCCCCTCCACCTGAGCCACGTTTGCCAAACAGTTTAACCCGCTTCACACTAATGTTACTATTTGAGTTTGCTTGAGTCACTTGTGTTTTCTTTCATTAAATAATTAAGTAACCAGTAACCCTACCCACCAGTTTCCTAAGCGGAAACACCCACAAACTACTAGAAGACTTTACAGAGGAAACAGCCTGAGGGCCCTCCGAGAGGCAGGATGGAAGAAGGGCCCACCAGGATGGATAAACAGGCGACGAATGCAAGGACAACGACCAACGATATGAGGATTCTTATGAAGTGTGGGCGTGGATGGGAGAAGATAACAACGCTCAGGAGACTGCACATCCACATGGGGAAGATGATGATAAGCAACCTTGCACTGCCAGGCAGGTCAGACAAGCGGGATCCAAGGCCGTGTCAAATACCACAGTGCCATCGGGCCCAATGAATGCGGAGGCAGCGCAGTATGAAACGAGGGATGTGGATGACTCCCAAGAGGTGACCCCTGAAGCACCCCCAAGTGATCCAAGAGCCATGCCAAGCCAAAAGGCCAAAAGTCTGAAGGAGCCCAGACGGAAGAACAGGATCAAGTGGACGAAGACCAGCGGGTCGGAGGAGTGGAAGAAGCTGGATGAATCCCTCAGTGAGCTGCTGCAGAAGGCATTGCATGGCACAGTGGAGACAAAGCTAAACCTGTTTGTAGAAATCTTGTATGGGGAGTGCAGCGGAAGGTATGGCGAGGTGACGGACAGGAAAGCAGCCATAAGAACAAAGGGAAGAAGGGAAAAGGAGATCGACAACCTGGTAGCAAGCAGAAGGCAGCTCCGCAGGTCCTGGAGGAAAGCAGAGGAAACAGAAAAGGAGGGTCTGAAAGCTCTCTGGGATGACATCACAAGGAGGCTGGCCAACCTGAGGAGAGAAGAGCGCATCAGGTGGAGAAGGAAGAGGAAGGAGGAGAGGGCAAACATCTTCAAGAACCAGTGGATGGCTGGAGATCTCGAAGGAAGATCTGGACAAACACATCCATGTACAATACAGCGATCCCGCGAGGAATGAGGCACTGGGCCCACAAGGCTATGTGCCAAAGCCGGCAGAACCATCAGTGCTCAATGCCGCTTCACCACCCACACTCTGCGAGATCAACCGGGTAGTCTGGCGGGCAAGATTAGCATCAACACCAGGACCAAGTGGGATTCCATACAAGCAGTATAAGAACTGTCCAAGAGTGCTGAAGCTTCTATGGACACTGATGAGAACAGCTTGGACCAACCAGATCATTCCATCACAGTGGCAAAGGGCAGTTGCAGAACTCCAAGACTATTGCCCAGTTCAGGAGCATAGCCCTGTTAAACTTCGAGGAGAAGATCTTCTTCACAGTCATAGTGAGAAGCATAGCATTAAAAATTCTCATATGTCTCGTACTTTGTACGGAGGCCGATGGTGACCCATTCATCATAAATACGGCCGATCATTGTACCCGGCGGCTGTTTCTTGCACTCGGCGGCCGTTAAATCTGTGCATGTCTCCTGTCGTGGTGCGCAGCAGGACTCACTGCGCTCTGATTCAGCTCATTCGCTCTGATCATTTTCATGCAGCGCAATGCATTCAGTACACAAAATAGCGGATGCTTAAAAAGAACATTAAAACTGCTTCCCATTAAATATGCAACAAGTCTATTAACGCAGAAGAACAAACAGTCCGTTTCAGTCTGGCTGTTTTGGTGCTGACGCGCGCCCGCGGTGAAAGTAAAAAAAATAAAAATAAAAATCACTCTTCAAAAATACACCAGGTGTGTTTCTGATACATGGCAAATGTGATGTAAATTTCTTACCACAGTGCTTTCCACATAAACAAAGTTTTTCCATGTGGTTTTCTTCCTGCTGAGACTGTACAGGCACGTAGCCAGAGGGGCGAGGGGTGGGAATGGCCCCCCCAACCCCCTCAGTATAAAGATCTACTTTTGAAAACATTTAACTTTTTTGCAGATAATAACAATACTGTTAATAATATAGTAATAATAAAATAGTAATCATAAAAATATTTTTATTTTTGCAAGCCAATTATACAGTTTTTGGTCTCCTTAAATATTTATATTTATATATTTTCCAAGTTTGTATCTAAACCTTTTTTCAGGAGGTCGGTGAGTGACGATTTCAAATGACTAAGTGGAGCGGAGGCCAAAAATGGCAATGACCAAAAAAGTATGGACGCCGAAATTATTTTTATGTCAAGGGCAGATGGGAGGCCGATTTTATTCCCAAAAAAGTATGGAGGCCGAATTTTTTTAAACACTATGGCGAGAAGGATGACTTCCTACTTGATGGAGAATGACTATATTGACAACAGCTGCCAGAAGGCCGGGATCCCAGGTTTCCCAGGCTGTGTGGAACATGCTGCCACAATCTGGGAATAGATCCAGAGTGCTAAGAGGGAGAGAAAAGACCTGTATGTGATATGGCTAGACTTAGCCAACGTACATGGGTCATTGCCACACCACTTCATAGCATTTGCCCTGGACTTCTTCTACATCCCACAGAACATCAGGACCATGGTGATGAACTACTTCCAGGACTTGCACATGTGCTTCATGCTGCCCGAATTCCACCACCATCTGGCAGCAGCTAGAAGTGGGAATCGCGATGGGATGCTCCATCTTGATTGGCGCAAGACGGGTGGTGGGAGGAGTCCGCTTGCCTGCAGGATGGAGGCTCCCCCCCACTATGGAGTTACATGGATGACATTACATGCGTGCTCCAACGTGCTCCATGCATGTCCAGGTTCTTGAAGAGACTGGATGAGTTGATTACTTGGGCCAGGATGAAATTCAAAGCACAAGGTACAAGGTGTGGTGCTGTAATTTCACTTTGTACCCAAGGGTAAGGTGGTCACTGAAGCTGTGGGAAGTCACCTCATCAGCCATGAGCAGGATGGAAGCAAAGACCAGCTCATTAATCCACAAATGGCTAGGGCTCCCAAGGTGCCTCTCATCGGCGAGCCTATATGGGAGGGACACTCTCCAGCTTCCCCTAAAATCCATCACCATAGGGTACAGGCAGGAGAAAGCAAGGCTGATGATGGACCTGAGGGACTCAGCAGATGAGATGGTGAGGGACATGAATGCCTGTGTGGTGACAGGGAGGAAGTGGAGGGCAGAGGAGGAGATGGTGGAGCAGACGGGGCACGCTGGCTTTGGATGGGGTGACCCCCCCATCTTGTGGTCCAGAGCCAGCAAGAAGGAGAGGAAGGACCTTGTTATCTCTAAGGTAACAAAGATGGCAGAAAAATTACAGGGTCAAGGCAGTAGCACAGGGGTAGCAGGGATGCTGGACTATGTGGGTGGGGGTTATGAGTTGGGTGGTGAGCTGGGCAGACCTCTGGAAACTGCCACAGGCCTGACTCAGTTTCCTCATCAGGGCAACCTTTGACACTCTGCCCTCCCCACAAAACCTCCAACAGTGGCTGGGCACAGAGCAGGCCTGAGACCTCTGTGGAACCATCAATACTTCCCTCCAACACATTCTGGTACGATGCAAGACCGCACTATTCCAGGGTAGGTTTAGATGGAGGCACGATCAGGTGCTAAGAAAGCTGGCAGAGGTGGTGGAGAGGAGAAGGCAAGAGGTGAGTCATGGGAGCCAGGCGGGGAGCCAGCAGTGGACCAAGTTCCTTAGAAAAGGGGAAGCTGCGGACACCGCCAGCAGGAGACCAGCACCTTCACTTCTGTTGCCAGGTGTGGAATGGAGGATGGAGGCAGACTTGGGCAGGCAGATCAACTTCCCAGGAGAGATCTGCAGCACCACACTGTGACCAGACGTGGTGCTGTGGGCCGTGGCCAGAAAATCTGCGCTGCTGATTGAGCTGACTGTGCCATGGAAGGGGGATGGAGGAAGCCCACGAAAGGAAGAGGGCAAAGTACTCTGACCTGGTCGCAGAGTGTAGGGAGAGCGGATGG
>OMMV01230774.1:0-10920 GCA_900302635.1 Chatrabus melanurus | reverse complement strand
CGCAGGACCAATGACCATCATCTCAGTCTTGTCAGAATTCAGGAGTAAAAAGTTACGGGACATCCAGTTTTTCACTGACGCCATACAGTCTTCTAAAATCTTAATTTGAGAAAGATTATCTGTACTAATCGGCATGTAGAGCTGAGTGTCATCAGCATAGCAGTGAAAAGTGATTCCATGACTTCACAGAATCTGTCCAAGAGGTGCTAAATAGAGAGAAAATAGGAGGGGGCCTAAAACAGAACCCTGCGGAACCCCCCATATTTTACTGGAGTGGGTCTCGAAGTAACATTATTGTACAAGACGCAATGAGAACGACTAGATAAGTATGAAGCTAACCATGAGAGAACCTGGCCTGAAATACCAAAATAACTTTCAAGCCTATCCAACAATATACGATGATCAACCGTGTCAAACGCTGCACTGAGGCCCAGCAGCAGCAGCACTGTGCACTTTAGACAGTGCACTATACATTGTCAAGATAAAAGCCCACTGTGTGTCAATTAAAATTCTAGGGGCCAGATTTGGCCTGTGTTAAATTAATAAATTATTTTATTAATTAATCATTAATTAAACTATGTGACCATGGCTTATATTTTTTAATTCATTGCAATGCCCACTTTCAATGCAGAGAGCACTATACAGACCGACCTGCAACCACACCATCTTTATGTGCACTTACCTGAGTTGCATTTAGTTCCTTTATGGTCATGCCTTCACCTCTAGTATTGTAATGCAGCTGAGCCATCGCACTTCTTCACACTTACACAATAAAGCGTATTTAAATTACCATCCACTAATTAATTTCACTGTAGCTTGGTGTTGAATCCTCTCATTCACATGCACATCTCATCCTCTCTCTTTCGTATTCTCTTCGTGTGTTACATGTAGGGTTGGAAAATTTTTGGAAACTTTCCAGAAAATTTCCATGGGAAGTTAAGCTTGGGAATTTTGGAAATTTTGACCATTTTTTGAACAATTTGCAATATTCCAAGTTAGAAACTATCCATGGCAATTCATAGGAATTTGCAGAAATTAACTGGAATTCACTGGAAATTTGGGGGTAATTTATACAGACTGTATCATACACAAACATAAATGTAAACATTTTGTTTTGTCATAAGCAGACACGCATGCAAACATTTCCAATACAAATTTTAAAAATGACATTTTTGATCAATTTATTTGTGAGTAGAACTTTAATCAGTTCTTTCCTTGAACAACAAAAAACATGAATGTTGAATAAAATAAACATATTCCCTATGATCATGTGATGGAGAAATGCACAGTGCATGCAGGGGGTGTGGCCTCAATAGTTCTGCAGTAAGTAGTGTGCTGTGTGCATGTGATTGAGGAATGCACAGTACAGGGTAGAAATTCACCTGAATTCGCATTAAATCTAGTTGTTTTAACCAAGGTTACGCTGCAAGAGGCTTTTTTTCCAACTACATTTAAGTTCCCTGTTACAGGCTATAATCTACTTTCGGCTTCTCCCAATTTCAACTTGGGGTCGCCACAGCAGATTCCACATGGATCTGCATGTAGATTTGGCACAAGTTTTACGCCGGATGGACAGGGCTGGCCTCAAACCGGGAACCTTCCGCACTGAAAGCAGTCGCACTAACCGCTAGGCCACCACGGTGTTTTTGCAAATTTCCAGTTTATTCCTTTTAATTCCCATTAATTCCCATATATTCCTGTTAATTCCCATGGAAAATTTCCAACTTTGAAAATTCCCAGAATTTTGCAACCCTAGTTACATGACTGTGAATGAATTAATGTTAGGATGGCAGAGCCCTAAGAGATGTGATTATAGTGCAAAGAGCTGAGAAATCGTACCACATAGTTGTCAGTTACTATAAATAAAAATTAGAATGAAATTTACATTGGTATACAGCTTAATGCAGAGCACTTGGTTATTGAAGTGTATGTGAAATATGGCGATGGATGAGATCGTTTATGGGCCAGTTATTGCCACCATAAACAGAAAAAGAAAAGAGTGACACCTACAGGAACACAAAGACAGAAAGATAATAAAAATAATAAAATTTCACTCTACAACATAACTTCCGTATGTTGGAGTTTCTTTCAACAAGCACACTGCAGCATTTTGCATTTAAAGGGGATTTGTTTTCTTCATGTGGTGCCAAACCCTTTGTGTCTAGATGTCCGTACATGTTGGTCAAAAGCTTTCTGGGAGGCAGCAGTCATGGTTGGCTTGATTACAATAGAAGAGCACGAGCTGATCGGCTGTGGCGACGACTAACAGTCTAAGGGCGCCCCAGCTGTTTTGTAAGGTTCAGAGCCTGTCCGTAAAAACATGTGATCACACATAAACATGTGTGCTTCCTCTCTCCCACCCTGTAATGCTCCTATTGTTTTCCTTCCTGCTAAGATTGGGATCTTAATTGCACTAAAAATAAACAATCCGAAAGGTTAATCCATTACTTCATTACTGCACAACACTAACACCATGGACTCAACAGGTTTTTTTGTTTTCTTTGCTTCAGAAATTGCATCATCCATAAGAAACTCCGAGTGAAGCGCCACATATTTAAATATATTCCTCTGTAATAATCTAAAGCTGTGCAGGTCTAATTGCATCCTGCTATCACTTTAATTTTGATGTGCTCAGCAAACTGCAGGAACAAACAAATCATTCTGGAGTCCCTATGGGAGCCACATCATTCAGATTTTCATGAAAGCAACAAAAATCAGGAGGACTCGATGCTTCCGTGTTTAAGTATAAAAAAGACCCATGAATGAATCCTGTCCATAGTTGTTCATTTTATGATAAAATCATAGATTAGTTACATAAAATAAGTGGTGATTTGCTAATCGGGATGTAACAAGTCAATCAATCACAGTGTCAAATTATGCCTAGGCTTTGGCAAAGGCATGTGCCCTGTGAAATGCAATGTCTGAATGAATAGATAAATACGCTGCTACATCACATTGTAAATAAAATCTCACACATTACATTTACAACTACAATTCTTCCTCTGGAAAAAGATTTTCCTACAAGAAAACACATCAAATCTAGGCTCAAGTCTCCCATGTGCCTTCTGCCAAACTGGAGTTGAAATTTCACATCTTTTTATGAAAATCCTTCTCTATACCACTCAACCATGAAGCTGTGTAACTAGTGATGAAACAAGCCAAAAGTTGCACAATGCACAGTTTCTCCAATCACAGCCACAGAACGCTTTTCCAACTGAAACTCAAAGTGCTTTACAATGATGCTTCACAGTCACCCATACACTCACACGCTGCCATGCAAGGTGCTCAACTGGACACCGGGAGCAACTTGGGGATTAAGGACCTTGCTCAAGGACCCTTAGTGATTTTCGGGTCTGACAGGGATCTGAACCAAGGATCCTCTGGTCTCAAGCCCCCTGCTTTAACCTCCAGACCATCATCTCCCGTCACTACTCTCCTTGCAAGGTCAGTCAGCCAGTCAGCCTGGTGTAAACAGTTCTAAAAAAGTGACTAACCTTGTAAGGAGACAAGTGAGGCAAGCCACTGAGACACCCATGACAACTCTCAAGGAGGTATAGGCTTCTGTGGCTTTGATTGGAGAAACTGTGCAGAGTGCTACTTTTGTCTGTTGTATTACCAGTTACACAGCCTCACAGTGGAGTGGCGTATAGAACGATTTTCTTAAAAAGGAGACATGAAATTTCAGCCACAGTTTGCCAGAAGGCACATGGGAGACCCAAGCCTAGATTTTAGTCTGTTTTCTTATATGAAAAGCTTTCTCTGTTCCACTTCAGCATGAAGCTGCGACTGCTGGTGCAACAGACAAAAGTTGCACAATGCTTCTCCAATCACAACCACAGAAGCCTATAACTCCTTCAGAGTTGTTATGGGTGTCTTGGTGGCTTCCCTCATTAGTCACCTTCTTGCAGTTCTCAGTTTTTGAGAACTGCCTACACCAGCCAGATTAAGCATACAGTACCATACTGTTTGTATTTCTTAATGATTAATGTAAATGAAGACTAAGACATATTCAGTGACATGGTAATGTTCATGTATCCATCCTCTGACTTGTCTAAAGAGAACTGGTTGTAAAATGATGAACAAAATCTGATAATATTTAGTTTGTCCGATTACTTATGGGCTCTGAAAAAAGAGGGTCAATATAAAAATGGTTGTAATTCCTAAATGGCTAATGTTATATTTTGGTTTAACCCCTTGAATTAAAACTGAAAGTCTATACTGCAAGCACATTGGGATTATTTCATTTCAACTCCAATGTGGTGGTGTACAAAGGCAAAAATACACAAAAGATTATATCATTGTCAATTACTTATGGACTGGACTGTACAGAACATCCTACATCTCACCAACCCACAAATCCCTCAGCCACGCTCTTGAAGAGTTTGCCTGAAGGAGTTGCCTTTTGCCCTCCTCTTGCTGCTTCCTGCTGTTTGAAGCTGCCTGAGGAAATGAGGAATCCCTCACATGTGGGAATCTAACCAGGATTCACTGGGCAGGCTGAATGCGTTCGGCCAGTCGTCACCAACGGCCTCCATTGTCACCCCGGCTTCTTTGTCCCCATTGTCACCTAAAATCAGACACACACTGGAAGAAGGCGTTTAATTGGGTGTACTCTTGAGCGCTTTCATCCGCTGCTGCACATGACTGAATCCAGAAGGAGCCGGTCTTTGGTATTTGCCTCACAATACACTGTGCCCACACTCATCCAGGGTTTTAGTGATAACTGTGCAGTAAATATTTGACCATTTGGCAGTGAGTGCATTTGTTGCACAGTCATTGGTTATCAGGCCCACGGGAATTCTTTGTGTGAGAATGTGAGTGTTGTCCTTGCAAAGCCTGTTTTCACAGGGAGTTTAATGTGGGAACGGTATGTAGCGGCAGATTACCAAGCCTGTTTGAGTTTGTGTGTTTTCCTGGAAAATTATATATGGATTTATGCAAAATGTGTATGCACTTCATTTGCATGTTTTTTCTGGATGTGTATGTATTTACATCTGGACAGGTGTGCAACAATTTTATGTGTTTTTCAATAATCTTGACTTGGCCACACTCCCATCTTTCCTGCAGGCAAACATTACATTTGAGGAGCTGGAGAGGCTGAAGATGATGGGGAAGGCCTGGGAGGAAGTGGCTCCTCAAATCTGGGCTTTCTTCCAGGATGGAATCCAAACAAAGATGATCCGGGTATAAGAACAACACACCGTGACAGAATGAACAAATAAACAGAAATGACGCAGCAGATGTTGGAAACTTGGTTGTCATCACAATGAATCAATAGGCACATGTGTTATACCAGTGGAAGAGTCCATATCTGCAACAAAATGGAACTAGAAAGGCACTCGGAGAGTGCAAAGCCCGCCAACCCCAAATAACCTTTCATGTGATAATATGTCAGGATGTGCAAGCCCACAGTTTTGCCACAATAAGCGATTCAAGTTTGCTTGACCTTGACTTGAACATTCAGGGTCACTCAAGGTCATTTTTAATGGTGTCTTTTGAAAGCCCATATATAACTTGCTACTAATGTTAAATAGTAACCATGGGTCTAGTTATTATTATTTAGTATTTGCATTGGCCGAATATTTCAAAGTTTGAGTTACAGTGACTTTGAACTTCAAGGTCAAATCTGATGGCATATTTAAAAAGGCCACATATGACTTCCTACTCATGTCTAATGAGCTTATGGGCTACTATGGGCTTATCTTGCACCGTTTAGCCACTATAAGCGGTCAAAAGTTTGAGTGACCTTGATTTTGAGCTTTAAGGTCACCCAAGGTCAAATCTGATGGTATATTTTGAAAGCCACATATGCCTTCCTATTCATGTCTAATAGTAATTATGAGCCAATCTAGCACCGTTTATCCACTATTAGCTATCAAAGTTTGAGTGACCTTGAAGGTCAAAATCAAGGTCACTCAAGGTCAAATATAATAGTGCCTTTTGAAAGCTCATATATGACTTCCTATTAATGTTCAATAGTAACCATAGGTCTATCTGTCTTATTTCTGGAATTACAGGCCTTTGAAATAGCTTTTCCTATCTATTTGCATTGGGCGAAAATTTCAAAAGTTTCACCATTTCGTAATGCTATGACTCTGGCTGTTCAAAAGTGAATTTGTTCATCCTTGGGTGAAAAGCAACTTGTGTGCCAAATTTGGTTGAAATCTGCCTCAGTGTTCTTGAGGTATGTATGACTGTGTTATATGAGTTTCAGAATGTACCCGCTGTGAAGCAATCAGTAAATAATGGCTTACTTCTCTGATTTAGTATATTTTGTCTGGAATGGTCTGTAAAACTCACCGATACTCACATTTGCAACTATTCCATCATCAATCCAGCATTCGCTAACCAGCCAGCAAGTGCCAAACATGTCTATGGGATATTACTGAGGTAAAACAAAGTTGATATTTGTATTGATTTTTTTGCATCAAAGTTCACCAGATGTGAAAGTGACTGTCCTCATTATTTGGCCTTTTAATTTGGCGAGTTACAAGATGATAGCATTTATTGTTTCTGAGTTATTGTGTTAACAAATTGGAGGGGATGGACTCATCTATCTGTCCATCTATCCATCTATCGATACATCTATCTATTTATTTATCTATCTATCAATTCCCTTAGTACATATTAGACAGTACATGCATAGGAATACTGGATTCTATTAACCTTTGATCAGTTTTAGAAGTGAGCTCTGGTCAGGTTGTTTACCGCTGACGTCACGCACACTCTAAAACAATTAAATGTGGTATTTACTTGATCTCGTTATGTTAACCGGTTCCTCAAAGCTTGGTGGTTTAAATGGGAAAAGCAAATTGTAGCAACTTGTTACAATTAATTACATGTTATACTTCCCATTTACACAACCAAGTTTTATAGGACCAGTTGATATAACGAGATTAATTAAATACATTTCATTTTTAGAATGCATGGAATATAGTCTCAACAGAAAGGTAACAATATCATCAGCAATATACAGTACTGTGCACATGTTTTAGGCACCCCATTTTTTAAATTAAAACAAACAAATGCCCCATACATCATCATCAACAGAAAATCATATGAAATCCCCCCCTTTAAAAAAAATGCGACATAAATAAAATATGAGATTGTTACGTTTTCTTTTTCATTAAAGTAACCAATCAATTACTAATTTACAAACCTCATTTAAAAAGAAGCAAAAACACACACAAAAAATTGATTTCCTTGTGGCTGTACTGCCTAGCACTTGACAACACAAAGACAGTTGCTGATGATCAAACAATAAGAAAATTATTTTAAAAAACCTGATTTAACACAGCCTGATTTTCTTATGAATTTTAAGATACACCCTCAATCAAATGATGTAATTTTATCCCCCAAAAGAAATTATTAATTATTTTTAAAGGTGAGATGTAGTCAGACATTCTCTTTAGCTCAAAGACTCTTCTCTTTATTTAAAAGAAAAATTGAGACACATTTAATATGCCTAAAACTTTTGCACGGTACTGCATGTTGTAATTTTACAGAAAATTCAAGAATTCTTTAAAAACTGCACTATACAATTGGATGATTTGGCAATACTGTACATGGTTTGAGATTGTTTCCAATCACTCTAATTCATTCCTTTTTAAATTAATTTGTGGAAAAAGAGATTTCTCACAGACAACACAATTGTCAAAGGTAAGTATAGCACTCAGAGGCTTGATTGCCAACAATGATTTAATACGAATAATGGTTGCAAAAAAAAAGTTATTAAAACTTATTTATTAAATTGTTCCTGTTCTTGTTTCATTTTTTGTTAGTGTTAATGGGAGGCAAATCTATTAAAAATAGCAATGCTTTCATTAAGATGACTTTTTATGCATTCATACATAAAGTGCCTATTATTGTCGTGGTGGTATCTTAGCAAACTGTGCTTCAGAAAAAAAGTTCTATGCCTTAATGCGAATAAACCACTGTAAAATGAAGGTCATTCTGCTTTGATTTGATTTCAGGACACCATCAACAATCCAGCAGTGATGGATTTCATTGACAGAAGCCTGGAGGAGATGCCATTCTCCTCCAAACATATCCTCAACTTCCTGCACAACGGCCTGCCGGAGGACTGTCCTGCTGGCATGCCAGACTTTGATTGGCGGGACATCTTTAACCTTACTGATTACATCATTCACATGCTGAACCAATATGGGGATGTGAGTATACATATTCCCCAAGGAAGTGAGGTTTCTAACATCCAGTACTGTGTTTTTAAATGCTACTAAAGTTCATAAACCATTTGCTACATGCTCTGTCACTTTGCTTCGTTCTTTTATTAAAGGGAAAATCCTCCGAGTGTAAAGTCGTAGTTATAGCCCATACCTCTGCCAAGGCTCCACAGTCTGTTTGTCACCAGGATAACTTTGGGACATCATAAGTAGGTTTATGGACAACACCATCGGCTCTATCTTGATAATCTATGGCACACAGTCTACAGCATATAGTGCAACTCCATTTGGGACATGTCCAACTCATTGTGGGATCTCCCATGTAATGGACAGACCACCTAGTGGTACTCCACTGGGAGCCGGACCCCGTGTCTCTCTGTCTGTCTGTCTGTCTGTCTGTCTGTTATGATGTCCCGCCAAGTGACCTTCCTGTCATATCTCAGCAACCACTTAAGATAGAGACTTGATGTTAAGTTCATATGAAAGATCTTTGTAAGGGCTGTCAAGATTTGTTAATTTGGTTGCTATGGTAACCATGGTTGCTAGGGAAAACATTTTTAATATCTCAGGAACTACTTATGATAAGAACAGGATGTGATGACAAGAACAGGCTATGAAAGGCCTTTGGAAGGTCTTCCAGGCAATGGTGATTTTGTTGGTAGGATAAACAATGGTTGCTGGGGAAACATTCTTTTTGAATATCTCACAAACAACTTATGATCAACATTTGATGTTTAGCTCATATGAAATTTATTGTATATTGACTAAGTAATTAAAAAAAGGATTGTTTTGTTTTTGTGAAAAAAAAGGTTGATTCATGATTTTTCCACGCTGGGACATCCCACCTGTGGGGTTTTACGCACTGCTTCTAGATTTTGCTAATGGCAAAATACATTCCATCCATTTTCTGAACACACTTATTCCAGTTAAGGGTTACGGGGAGGCTGCCGCTTATCCCAGCGGTCACTGGGTGAGAGGCGGCCCAGCGACAGGCCACCAGGCTATCGCAGGTGGTCAATTTTAGAGTCACCAATTCACCTAACCTGCATATCTTTGGAAGTGGGAAGGACTAAAGCACCCGGAGGGAACCCACACAAACATGGGGAGAACATGCAAACTCCACACAAAAAGAACTAGGCTGGAAGTGAACCCGGGACCTTCTCGCTGTGAGGCAGCAGTGCTAACTACCAAGCCATCGTGATACTCAATTGCATAATCTCAGTGCAAAATAGGGCACAGAACACAAAGAAGTAGGATTTATCCTCTTAATTAGTCATGGACGTGTTTTGGGCATAACATCAAATAAGCCAATCAGTGTCCTCTGTCATCCCCTTTAAGAGCTGGAATGCTTCAGGAATCTGATGCTGTACACTGTTATTTAGAAAGCAGACTCAACTGATTATCTCATGAGTAGGGATGTCCTGATCCATTCAAAGCACTCAGAATCTGGGCCAATTAAAGCATTTTTTTGATTGAGCTTTATCAGATACAGTGGTGCCCGAAAGTTTGTGAACCCTTGAGCTATTACATGTCTGAATGCTGGAATGACAACAAATTTAAAAAAATAAAAAATCAACCTTCTGTGTATAATTTTTTTTAATGATACCCTTTAAATTCACAGTGAAAACTAATCTTTACAACATGACATAAGTGAAATAAAATATAAAAGACAAAATGATGGGTTGCATAAATAATGGCACCCTTTAGTGTAACGCAAGTAAATCATCACTTTTAGAACCAGTTTTCTTCAGACAAGTCAGGGGATGGATACATGAACATTTCCAAGTCACTAAATATGTCTTGGACTTTATTTACATTAACAATTAAGAAATA
Organism: Chatrabus melanurus; assembly: GCA_900302635.1. Taxonomy (NCBI): domain Eukaryota; kingdom Metazoa; phylum Chordata; class Actinopteri; order Batrachoidiformes; family Batrachoididae; genus Chatrabus; species Chatrabus melanurus. Next base: position 904 of record OMMV01230774.1, on the reverse strand, counting down.
CAAACAGTATGGTAAATCTGTCTGAAGGAGGCACTTCTCAAAAACTGAGTGACTGTGCAAAAAGTAGACTAGAGAGGAAAGCCACCCTGAAGAAATTAAGTGCTTCTGTGGCTGCAATTGGGGAAATTGTGCATAGTGCAACTTTTATCTGTTGCATCACCACTCACAGCTTCATGGTGGAGTGGAGCAGAGAAGGATTTTCATACATTTTTTAGGCACCCCATTCACCCCAAAAGCTGCACGTTCAAGTCTTCTTTTTACCACTTGATCATAAAGCTGTATAACTGGTGATGCAAAATGCAAAACTTGCACAATACACAATTTCTCCAGTCGCAGCCACAGAACCCTATAACTTCTTCAGGGTTGTCTAGGTGTCATAATGGCTTTCCTCACTAGTCTCCTACTTGCATGATCACTCAGTTTTTGAGAACTGCCTCCTCCAGATAGATTTGGGTCATTCCATGTCAAATCAACCAAAATTTGGGAATTTTCCCACCAAAAAAATTTAATTTTCTTTATATTCCTCATAATGGTAGATCCATATATCTGATGTAAAGTGGTGCAATATTTTATCTCAATTATTGATAGTTTCTGAGATTCAGCCACATTTAGGAAGGGGGTTCAAATTTTACAAGTTTGCCTTATTGCTGGACAGAGTTTGAGGGTCTGAGATGTGGATTTGCAGAGCTGGCAGACACATAATTTTGATTTTGCCATCAGAAAAGTTGTTAGACTCTTAACTTTTACCAGTTTTTCTTCCACAACTTGTTTGGTTTGCCTATACTATGGCGTAGAAAATGCAAAAATCACCATGACGCGAATACGCGAGTGGTTTTTTAAGATTTTCATTTCATTACAACTCCTAGACTAGTAAAGATAGAGTCTTGAAATTTGGTGTGCAAAC
>OMMV01230745.1:0-12744 GCA_900302635.1 Chatrabus melanurus | reverse complement strand
CCATGCAAGAATGAGACTAGTGAGGGAAGCCACCAAGATACCCATGACAACTCTGACAAAGTTATAGGCTTCTCTGGTTGTGATGGGAGAAATTGTGCATAGTGCAAGTTTTGCATCACCAGTTACACAACATCATGGTGGAGTGGAGCAGAGAAGGATTTTCTTAAAAAGAAGACTTGAAAGTTCAGCTACAGTTTTCCAGAAGGCACATGGGAGATACTAGACTAGATTTGATCTATTTTGTTGTCTGAAAATTCCTCTCTGCTCCACTCCACTATGAAGCAGTGAGTGGTGATACAACAGACAAAACTTGCACTATGCACAATTTCTCCAATCGCAGTCAGAGAATCCTACTTCGTCAGAGTTGTCATGGGTGTCTTGTTGGCTTCCCTCACTAGCCTCCTCCTTGCACGGTCACTCAATTTTTGAGAACTGCCTACTTGACACAGGTTTACCATAGAGTACCATACTGTTTGTATTTCCTAATAATTGATGTGACATATTCAGTAACTTGGAAATGTTCACGTATCCATCTCCCGACTTGTCTAAAGAAAACTGGCGGTAAAACTGATGATTTCCTTGTGTTATATTAAAGGGTGCCATTACTTATGCAACCCATCATTTTGGCTTCGATATTTTTATTTAGTTTATATCAAGTTGTCGAGATTTGTTTTCAGTTTGAGTTTAAAGAGGATCATTTTAGAAATTTTAATATAGAGAATTATTTTTGTGTTCTTAACGGCATAAAGAAATTAAACTATGTAAAAGACCAAGGGGGTGAATACTTTTTGCAAGGCACTGCAGCTATCCAGCTTGTGTAATACACTTTCTTTCTTACCTTCAGAGATTCTGAATTAGATTGTGTCACGTGTCTACAGATCAATGCTAACTGTAACTTTTGCCTTAAGTTACAGCTTACAGCTCGTTAAAACTAACATGTGCTTTACTTAACATTAGCTAACTAATATTAGTAAAGGAACCCCCGATTGTCATTGTATAATTCACACTCTGCAATCAACTACAGATATTATTTGACATGTTTAAACAACAAGCAGCGGCAGCCTGACTCTCTCTCTCTGACTCAGAGAGAGAAGGAAGAAGTGTCTGCCACGGCTACATTCACACCAAATCCTTCTGCAGGGTTGGGTGGAGGTATGACTGTGTATGACCACTGTGAAACAATCAGAAGAAGAGTTCATTTCTCCAATTTAGCACATTTTTCGATTGATCTGGTGCATCAAAGTTGACCAGGTGTTAATGATTTTGTCCTCAATGTATGGCCTTTTAATTTGGAGACGTACAAGGTGATGGTTTTTGAGCTACCGTGTTTACAGTCTGGAGGGGATGGACTCATGTATCTTGCCATTTGTCCATTCATTCACTGCATTTTACAGGGTATGCCTAGGCTTTTGCAAAGCCTAGAAAAATGTCAATGATTTAAAGTAGCAAATGTTTTAATTAAAGTTGTTTTTTCGTTATGCAGTTTTAATAAGGATGTTTTAACAGCTTTGCTTCCCCTTAATTATCTCCTTTTTCTGCAAGTCAATGTTATATACTGTAACTGTGCTTCCAATTTACCCAGAATGCCCATGAGAGCATTGTGGTTGAAGGTCAAATTAAGAAAACAAACTAATTGCACAGTAAAAAAAAGTTGACAGTCATCCTGTTGATAAAGACTCGCATGTCTCACATATAGATGTTCACGCCGCCCCTCAGGTCCGTCTAAACCGCTTCCTGCATACATGCGCACACATGGGGCTGCAGCGGTTGACCAACCCGCTGACGGGTGCATGGAAACATTTGTGGTTTTCTGCAGGCTCTGTCCCCTTCCTTGTTGCTGCAGAGGGGCTCAAAGTGAAAAACGGCAGATGAAAGTCTTCTGATCTGCACGAGCCGCAACAACGGCAGGAAAATGAATTGCAGAAACACACAACCAGACGCGTGGAGGAAAAATAGAAGTGCTTTTGAAAGTGTTGCTTTTGTGGTCCGCTTTGTTTATCGGCTAATTTTTCAGCCTAGTTTAGTTCATTTTAATCAGCGTCATCGGCTAAGTCTCCAGGCTGCGTTCTGTCAAACAATATTTACGGTTTCCGCACTCATTGGACTCAAGTTCAAACCTCCTCCTCTTTTTATTTATTTTTTCTTCAAGTCGAGTTATATAAAATAACTTCGAAATCCTGCTGTGTGGTAAGAATCTGTTAAATTTCAGGTGTAATTTAGAATAAAGTGTTAAAAATTAGTACAACACCAGTGTGATCACTGTGAATTCAGTTTACAAACTCGAAAATGGAAAAATCTCATGTTAAAAGTGAGACATATACCCGTCATATAGCCGTGGTGTAATCAAGCATCAAACATTTTGTACTTGGCAGCCGAGGTTTTCAGGCCAATTAAAAATGTTCACGGAACAGTTTGCATAATTTTTGGTGATCTGTGAGTAGATTTTGGGTGACACTGTGAATCCATATTTCATGTTAACACAACCTCATTGAAGACATTATGCGTCTGGCCAAATGTTTCATCTGCAAGTCCCAGTTTCGTGAGTTTTTTGATGTTTTAGAAGTGGATGGATTTGAATCAAAGCCACTACTTAGTAAGTCAGAGAAAACTTGGAAGATGGGATATCGCACTCTAATTGCTAACATATGAGGGATGTGCAATGTCAGATTTCAGTCCAGTTTTGTTTATGTATAATTTATGAAACTGATAAATAAATACATAATTCTGAAAAAAATGCTGTGTTGTTTGAACTTGTACTTGCAACACACCTCCACACCATAATGGCAATTTTCAAGGTTTTTGATCTCTTGTGTGTATATATATAGGCCCCGTGCAGCTGACCGTTAGATCACGTGATCATATTTAAAGAGTGGCAGAGCTAGGCATCACAACCATAACTATGTCAAAAAAGAGGAAAGAGGCTTGCCTTACACTGTGCGTGCTTTTGCACCGAGTGGAAGATAGGGCCCTCTGTGTCTCATGTGTGTTACATGTCACTAGTTCATTCTTGTTGAGCAGATCGCACCTTGTGAACACGGAATATGCACACATTTTAATTTATTTACTAACCAATGAAAAGAAAATTCATCAATATTTTTGTCTCTGGAAGTTATCACCTTCATTTTGTGACGGAGGCGTTTGGCTCATGTGACTTCCTGGGGCAGATAACCTCGGAGGTGACGCCGTGTGTGCTGTCACAGCCTGTGGAAGTGTGCACAAGAGAAATCCTTTCATGCTGTCATGGTCTCATGATAACATCCCTTTTGCAAAATAGTTTTCAAGCGTAAGAGCATTCATTAAGAATTAGCTAACAGTTGGAAATCTCACCCTAAAGTATAAATTAGAAGATGAAAATCTGTTAAATTGATGTCACAAGGTTGCCACATAAAAGCATGCATACTCCCCTAATGAATGATACAGTGCACAATTAATATGATATCTCGTATTTGACAGCTGAATGTTTTTGAGCTATTCACTGTAAAATGAAAACAAGTCGAAGAGCATAGCCCACAGTTCATGCCAACCATGAAAGTGCAGCCTCTTTGATCGTGGAACATGACGAGAGAGTGGTGTCTGTGGTGGAGGTCTCACAGACCAGGGGCACAGAAGTCTCACCGACTTCTCTGTAAATGGGTGGGCTTTGTTATCACTGACATTTTAGCAAGTTCCGCCCACTGCCTGGACATGAATCACAAGCTAGCGAAAATTGTTTTCTCAAAGATTGAAGAAAAAAAAAAAAAAAAGAAGACGAGTAGGCAAACAGAGAAAATGCCAGTAAACTGGACAGATGGCCCACCGCGATACAAGTCGTAGCTAACATGACCGTCAGTGATGAGGATATCGTTCACATTGTTGCAAATTCACCCTCCACACCATTTTCGAGATTAACTTTGAATGAAGAGCTGAGTTAAGGAAAACCTCCAGCAGAGCTTAATTTGGTGCAGAAAAACAACATTTTTGGGAGGCATTTCAACTTCAGGAAGCATGTTTTCAAGTAATGTGATCAGAATGTAACTGAATAAATTCCATATTATTTTACCATCAAAGGGCAAGTTATTTAAACTCTAATAGGCTGCAGTGCCATGTGATTTTGTTCTGGCCACCGCTGCATAATGACCCCAGCAGCGTCATTATGCAGCATTACCAGCCGGACTATAAAGTCACCAAATCAGCAATCATTCGGCACATTTGCCCTAATTCTGTAAAATAACTGTTTTCTCAAATAAACAGTAACAGATAATTAACAGGCTAATATCCAAAACTAATAATATTACTTATCTGGGCTCACAGTCATGTGACCGAGCACAGCAGTGCCATTTCAGTTAATACACACAACAGGAAACTGGCAATGAAATATAAAAAAAAAACAAGTGCAGTACCCGGCGTTGTGCAGGTAATTGAGACAAAAGGAAAATGGAATCTGCAAATCAGTATTACTGCATTTGAACATTACATGTCTTTATTTCAACAGGTGCAATGCAATTGATTCCTTAGATGTTAGAAGATTAATTTTCATCTTAATGCCTCAGGATAAATGCTTGTTTAGATTTTCCACCAAGACTGGAAATCTGGCTCTGGACAGCAACCGTTTGGACAGTCGCAGTCCAGGAACTGTGATTGGGGTGTGGAGTTACTGTAAGTATGATAAATTCATACAGTAAAAGAATACTAACCACACAAAGTAGAATAATCCAAGCACAAATGTGATAAATATCCATGCCCGCGTAAACCAGTGTGATGGAGGGAAACCGGAGGAGACAATGTGCATGCGTAGCTTAGCTCGCTGACAAATATGATACCTTACGGTTAAGAGATGCTTCCTTGTCAATCTTCTTTTTTTGTTTTTTAAACAGTCCATGGATTAGGAGGAACTATTGGTCTTGAAAGTGAATTTCACGGGCCGCACAACAACAACGCTGTGAGTGCTGGTACTCAAAGTGTCACTCAGTGTCTGTGTGATTCCCGAGGGTGGCCGGAGGGCGGTCACAGCGTTCAGCGGAGGGTGTAGGAGAGATGTGCAATGCGTGACGGGAAAAGGAAAACAACAGAGCGGCACATTTGAAATTCAAAGCAAGCATAAAATGGATCAAATAAATGCCCTGCCAAAAAGGAATGCAAATGACCCACAAAAACCTTCCCGTGCTCATGGTGAATCTGTGGACCAATTATGGTCTGTGCAATTGGAAGGACACTGGCTGTCCTGAATGTACACACGACAGTGTAGATTTTATAAATGTTTCAAAAGAAATGCCATAGCGGTTTCGACTTCTGGCTGACTAGGATATCACTGCAACACTCGTCACTGTGAAAAGCAAAAAGCTGTCCGCGTGGACAATAAAATCACCCACTGGTGACAATATATTGGTAAAGTACAAAACCACTCTGAGGATCATTTGAAAATGCCTTACGTTTTGTGTTGCTAAGAAGATGCTCACTCACTCTAAAAATGGATGCATGGGAAAAATTACTCCATGAATATTTGCCCAATTTTAATGTACAAGAGACCAAACAACAGGTACATTTTTCCAGGAATTTGACCTACAGCAAACACCGAAGGTGTGAGGATGCCTTTACTCTAACCATCCTTTGCCAGCGCCAGCTCACAACATAGTTGCTGGCAATATATTATTATTAAATGTAATTCCTAGGCATTGTTAAAGTCTCGGCTTGTACCCTGTAAAATGCAGTGAGTAAAAAAGACAGAATAAATGCTGTCTTTATGAATGTCTCCAAGTAAAAAGGGCATATAATGAGGAAAAACTCATTAAAATCTGGTGGACTTTGATGCACTAGATCAATAGAAGAAATAACTTTGTTTTGCTTATGTAATATCGCATAGATCTGCCTGCACTGCCACCTGTTGCTCGGTTAGTGGATGGTTTAGAGAGCAAGAGACCGATTCCACATAGAAATGCGTTAAATCAGAGAAGTAACCATTACTTTTTGATTGTTTCACAGAGATTACATTCTAAAACTCAAATAACAGTCACATGTGTTAACCCTGCAGAAAGGATTTTGTGTGTATGCAGCTGAAGCAGACATTTCTTACATTATTCTCTCTCAACATGCGTGGTTTTTAGAGTAAATTTGTTTGATAGGTTTTTATCCAAAGGCTAGGCCTAGTGGCTGCCAAGACCACTGCTGCTTGCAATAATGTAACTGAATAAATGACATTTCATTTTTGAGATATTTTGCAGCTTTTCACCATTTTTCAAAGATTTTGGTACAATTAAACATGCTTAAAACACAGTATTTTACACACTACAGTCTGCCGGTTTCAGACACAAACATGCCGGACAGCTGTCAACTTCTAGTTTACAGATTTCTTTGTATCCAGTGGAACAGTAACACACAATGCAGCTTACAAATACACAATAGCAGTTATTGTAAGGCTCCAGTCTGCACTGTAACTAGGACATGCCAGTTGAAGGCTGAGATACAGTCATGCTGTTATTGCATTGTTGCATATTGCAGTGCTGAACCTTTGCATTCTGGGTCAGATCATCACTTGGAAAAAGAATAACCGCAGACAAAAGCGTAACACTTGACCGACCAATCACAGCTTACATTTCCTTTAATGGAAAAATCTACTCAGGTTATAAAGTCAGTATCAAGTTCATGTCACTGTTTGTTTTTTTAAATTTCCACATCATCTTCACACATGGATGGACTGCGTATTTTTGTCGTAGCTCTCTTAGGTAAATTTTAGTAAAAGACTTTCTGATAAAACTGAAGTTGTTGGGTGCCATGGTGACAGTTGATGCATTGCCTTAATATGCATTTGTTTTATGTGAAATATTTTGTTGAGAATTTAACCCGCTTGTATTCCAGGAGCCGTGTCCTGCTGTAACAATTGGGTCTCTGGACCAGCGTCTGAGCTGACGGTCAATCCAGGAGACAACATCACTCTCTATTGTGACTGCAAAACATCAACTGGAGTGTACACAGTCTGGTTCAAGAACTGTTCTCATGAGAACCAGCCTGCTCTTGTTCTCAGAGTCAGATTTCAGCACAGTTGGGAAGACAAAAGCACAGATCTTCTGAATCTAAACTCTCGCTTACATATGTTGAACAATGAATCGTCTCAATCCTACGACCTACAAATCATGAACGTCACCGAGTCTGACGAGGGTCTCTACTACTGTGGAACTGAATACAACCAGCTGCAGGATAAAGGATACATTACTCCAAAATTTCGTTACACATATGGCAAAACAACAAGGATCGTAATGAGTAAGTACTTTGGTCTGAGCTCTCTTTCCATTTAGTCACTTATACAGTAAATTTAAATATCTGACTGAGAAAATGTGACACGGGTGACCCAACATGATGGCTAGTCCGTCATACAAAAAACACTGCACGTGAAAATAAGCATGCGGTCTCAAAAGTTGAATTCTAAAGGTTTTTACAAGGAAGAAGTCCTGGATCACACAATTTGTCGAGCAAGAGATTTTTCTATCCCGTTTATAAGGCGACTATCACTGTAATACCGCTTGCCGTACTGGAGTTTTTGGGAGAATATGAGTGAAGTACCTTCATTGCTTAAATGAAGTCAATAAATCCCTCGCAAACGTATTCCCTTCTGCATACTTCTTGATAAACAGCTACTTACTTTAAGCTTCAACTGATTAGTTCATTGTACTTGTTGACCTTATGGCATTTGTAGTATTTTCACCCCTATTGCACCAATTGCTGTATTGCAATGAAACCCTACTCAACCATATCCAAATGTATTCTTCTATTAAGTAAAATAATCTAAAGAGAAGACTGAAATATGGAAATGGTCGATCAGTGAAGCAGCATAGATACTACAGTGTAGGACCAAGTTAGACATAAAACGTTACACATCCAATGAAAAACAAAGATATTTTTGTTGTCCCAGTATTTTCTATGACAAAGAAGCATCACAGAGCTAATGGACGTGACTTTGTGTTTGATCCAGACTCCAGTGAGCCTCATCCCCAGACTCCCTGTGACTGTGGTCTTTGTTGGACACTGCTGTTCTCTCTGTGCCCAGCTTTCGCCGTGCTTTCTTCTGTCCTCCTCTCTCTGCTGGTTTATCACTTTTGTCAGAAAACAGGTAATGTCGCTTTTATCAGTAATTCCTTTTGTCAGTTTTTTACGTTTGCTTTGATGATGTGATATGAGCCACACTGGCTTCAGAAAAGCAGTCGTCTTGGCGTTCTGAATCAATGTTGTGTTATTGTCGGTTGGTAGCGGTGATGTAATGAAAGTGTTTTTATTTCTGCAGCTGAAGAGACTAATGTTGTTCACCAAACCTATGACACAAGTCAAACAAGAGAGGAGCAGGTAACCAACCAAAGTTACTTTTTCCAACTGCTTATGGATGGTAACGGCACATTATTAAGGTTCTGACAAATTTTAAATCCTAGGATGAAGATGTGTGTTATGCTGCGCTGGACACCCGTCAGACATCACGGAGACCAAAGAAGAAGAACCCTCAGAGCTCTGACTTCAGTATCTATTCTGCCGTCAAAACCCGTAACACATAAAGGGATGCAAAAAGTCAAAAACGCTATAATTCATTTTTGTAGCGTTAGTCAGTGAACATTCTGTCACAAGCTGTGTAAGAATGCTGTGTACAGCAGCAAGCAAGCAAAGATTTAATACAGCACACACAGTCTTCCTGTTTCTGTACGCAAATTTTTTGAATTTTATTTTATTTTTGATATTATGATGAAGACCATCAAAGTTTGAAATGGTAAATTGACTGCATTTACAGTCAGGTCCATAAGTAGCTGGACAGTGACAATTTTTGTACCTCTGTACACCACCATGATGGAGTTGAAGTGAAACAATAAAGATGTGCTTGTAGTGTAGACCGTTAGCTCTAAGCCATTTGTATATGTAGTCCTTCTTCAGAGCCTATAAGTAAGTAATTAGACAAGCTAAATATAAGGATTGTTTTTCAGGCAAATCCTCACTTTTACAGTCAAGTAAATATGTGTTGGACTTCATTTGCATCAGTCATTAAGAAATACAAACAGCATGGTACTCCATGGTAAATCTGGAGGAGGCAGTTCTCAAAAAGTGACCGTACAAGTAGGAGACTAGTGAGGGAAGACACCTATGACAACTCTGAATGAGCTAAATTGTTCTCTGGCTGTGATTGGAGAAACTGTGTATGGTGCAACTTTTGTGTGTTGCATCACCAGCTACACGGCTTCATGGCAGAAAAGAAACGGAACAAAAAACATGAAATTTCAGCTACAATTTGCAAGAAGGCAGATGAGAGGTCTGCTCAAGGCTAGATTTGATCTTTTTCCTTCCACGAAAACACCCGTACACCAGAATCAACCTGGGCATTAAGGACCTTGCTCAAGGGTACCTTAGTGAGCATCGAACTGAGGCTCCTCTGGTCACAAACCTGTTTTTCTAACCTCGAGGCCACCTGATTCCCGAGACAGCAAGCTCTACCAGTCTAAGCCAGGTTGCCACTTAAAATAAATAATATTTTTCTTGTGACCAAAGGCAAAATCTTCATTTAAAAAAAAAAAAAAAAACCAAGGCATTAACAAAAATAAAAATTATACTTTTCAGGGTTCCCAGCAGCAGAGATGTAGAGACTAGTAATGTTTGAAGAATAAGAAGCATCAGGGATGCTCCAAAGAAAGCAAGAACAACATTCTGAACTATGAAACATATACGTGTGTGTGTGTGTGTGTGTGTGTGTGTGTGTGTGTGTGTGTGTGTGTGTTTATAGTAAAAATATGGATAATGGCTGGGTGAGTGAGTGAGTTTGAGTGAGTGATCCGTTTTCTTGGATGAAAATCTTTTCCCACAGCTTCTTAAATAAATGAACATCTTCATATGTGATCATTTGTTCTATGTGATATTTGCTTAAGTTGATGAGAACAAAATGTCAGACTGCCGCTTGTGTTTTTCAGTCAGTTGTCAGGACATGTGGTGACACGATGAACCAGTTTTACCCGTTGATGTGTTTGTGTAAAAAAAAGCAGGATGTTAAATTATCCAGGCAGGTTGTATGAATCCTGCACCACAGTCTAAAACATCTATCCATCTATTTTTTTTTTTAAACCCGCTTATTCCACTTGGCCACATATTTTTCCTTCGACTCACCTTGTAAGTGTTCAGAGGGGCAGAATTGTGCTTGCGCTTTGCACTGGAATAGCAATTGGCCTGTTTATGCACTGAGGAAGTGGATCAAACATCTTTTTTTGCCCACAACGGCTGCTTCAGCACTGAAGGTCACGTGAAGGCAAGGGTCTAAACAGTGAAACCATCACACTGTATTTCCTTCATGTCAAACATTACAGAGGACACCATGACACTTTGACATTGCAGAGATCTCTCTCTCCTTCTGTCTCCCTCTCCCCTGTGTCATAGGAGTGTCACAGTGGTGATGTTTGCATAAGTCCACTCCCTCGCTGTCAGTCAAGGGACAGGGCTTATTACTGTTCAAGTTCGAACAAAGTCCATTTCTAGATGGTGTCTACATGCATATATATATATATATATATATTTTTTTTAAACCTCTGTTGTCTTCGTCCCCCCACCATCACTGCACCTTGCACAATGATTTTTGTCAGGCTGTTGGATTTGGTTGCGTAGCCATTAAGTTAACATTTGACAACAGCCAGTTATTCATATATGCCCCTGTTTGCAAGAGTTTCATCTGATGTTCTGTTTTTGATGTCAGTATAACTGACGCCATTCACCATTCAAAGCCATCTAATTTGTACGGCAATGATGTTAAAATCTAAATCTGTGTCATATCTATATACAGTCCTGGTCAGAATTGTTGGTACCCCTATATTTTATGTCCACATTTTAAAATGTGGTCAGAAATAAATGCAAACAAACCAATTTATTTGTTTGTTGGCAACTACAACAAAACAAAATGCTTTCATAAAGGGAAACAAAAAAATCCTGACATAAAATGTATATTGGACAAAATTATTGGTACCCTTTGATGCATTTTCAATAAATCATCACTTTGACAGCCAGTTTTCTTTAGACAAGTCAGTGGATGGATACATGAACATTTCCAAGTCACTGAATAGGTCTTTGACTTCATTTACATCAATCTTTACCAAATACAAACGGTATGGTGCTGTATGCTAAATCTGTCTGGAGAAGACCGTTCTCAAAAACTGAGTGACCGTTCAAGAAGGAGACTCGTGAGGGAAGCCACCAAGACACCCAGGACAACTCTGAAGAAGTGATAGGCTTCTATGGCTGTGACTGGAGAAATTGTGCATAGTGCAACTTTTGTCTCTTGCATCACCACTTACAGCTTCACAGTTGAGGGGAGCAGAGAATTATTTTCATACAACAAAACAGATCAAATCTAGGATTGCATCTCCCACATACCTTCTGGCAAACTGGAGCTGAAATTTCATATCTTTTTAAGAAAACCCTTCTCTGTGCTACCCCACCATGAAGCTGTATAACTGGTGATGCAACAGTTAAAACACTCAGATTGATACGTCTCCAGTAAAGTTTTAGTTTTGCCAACAAAGCTGTAGTTTTGAACCTTAATCTGATACCATTTCCCCGAGGTATTTGAAATGTAAATTGTTCTTGATGTAAACTGACATCTGTTGCCATTTGGGTGTTTTCTTGGCACTGATGTCCACAGCATACTTGGACAGGATGGTGTCCAAACACTCCGCAAGGCTAAACAATTCGTCTTCGTTGTTGGCGAGTTGGTCAATGTCATTAGAGATACAGTATTTTTTTTTTTTAAAAAGACGTTCACAGGAGGCTCAGGGAAATATCTTTAAACATACACTTCACACAATCATGACAAACACTGCATCACACAGAGAAGGTAGACTACAACAATCCCACCAACTGCGGCCTCACTATCCAATTACATGCACACCAAAAACACGTGTACAAAAATGTGTGGCACTGCACAGCACAGACTGTTGCATCGGAGACAACACAGCAAAATGCCAGCGGTTAAACGGGGCATAAAAGTTTCATTAAAAGTTTCATTGCAAAACTAGGTTAATTTTACTCATCATGAACTTCTTTCTTGATCTCGACTTAACAAAAACGTATCCTCAAAAATCCAATGCCCTCAAAAGTACATGTTAGTCCTGGAACATTGAGATCCTTAATTACTTTTGTACAAGTTTCATCAAAGGAGAAAAACGCTTACTCTCACAGTTGGTTGAGGGCAATGTGAGAACAATCCAGAGTGTAACAAAATATTACAAAATGTGTTCTGTAGCCCATTCTGCAGCAAGACTTGCACAAGCTGGACATGATGAGTGAAACTAACCTCATCATCATCACTACTTACAAAACAAAATTACTTACAATTACTTCAACTAAAGTAGGAAAGAATAGTTTGTTATTGGAATGTTTAAATTTTAATACATACGTTCACTATCTTCTATACTACAATTCACCAAATGTCCGTCCGTCTGTTCCCGCATCACGCCAAAACGGCTCATCCGATCGCCGTGATTTTTGTTCTGTGTCATCTCTGTAGACCCTGGGGTAACATAGGGGGGTTAATTTTCACGTACCCCTCATAGTTTTATGGAATTATATACTATCATCTCAGACTAAAGTGTTAGCAAGCTAATTAGCCGCAACTCTTCTTCATCTGTGAAGTTTTTTGGCGGTTGGCAGGCCAACAGCTGCATTACCGCCACCATCTGGACGGGAGTGGATTGGCACTCAATCCAAACAGCATTTCTGAAGCGTGCATCATTGTCACTGTTCCTGGGACATCATCCACCTTTC
>OMMV01230738.1:0-11379 GCA_900302635.1 Chatrabus melanurus | reverse complement strand
AACGGAAGGGGGCGCAAACTTGTTGATTGTTTGTTTACCTTCTGGCTTTGTTCCTGCTCTGAACAACCACGACCGAGAGAGAAAAATTAATAAAAAAGACTGGTGTTGCAGTTCGAGATGATCAATATTGAACAACAATTGTTTTTATTGAAAATGTGGCGGCGACAATGAAAGAGGAGACGCGTGTGGAGGTCGTTTGTACGTCCACTGAATGAATCGAGGCAGAGGACGGGCGAATATTACGACACACGGATGGATAAATGCACTTCAGGTATTTTCGTTTGTCATTTGCAACCATTCATACACCACCAGAACACACACAGCACGCTAATTCATGCCAGCCAGAGGCTGGCCATGTCGCGGACCAATCACAGCCCTTGCGGTCTGAGTCGTCTGATACGTTGGTTACAATTTTGGGGGGTGCACGTCAAAGCTACGGCGTAGGTTGCGGAGGGGGTTCGCAACGACACAGAGGGCTCTGCGTCGCTACGGCGTCATCACACACGCAGAAGCATAAAGCGGCCTTAAGAGTTGGGGGGTGGGGGGGCTTAGCCCATGGCCTAAGCAGATCTGGTACAGACCCCAAGGAGCAACTGGGGGCAGCCTAATGCAAAAAAGAAAAAAATTACAAATTGAAAATCAGAGGTTTTAATTTATTCATTTTTAATTACCTCTAACAACCCACCTGTAGTACCTTCACGTCCCACCGGCCCAAAGGTGGCCCAAACGTTTGAGAATCACTGTATTAGCCTGTTCATTTCTTCAAAGCCAGCTAGTGAACATTATTAACCCTCAAGCGACCAAGCCTTTTTAGCGACTAAAATGACCGAGTGGGGTCATTTATGACCCCATTATATTTTATACAGGAATAATTTTTCTCAATAGCTTTTTTTTTTTGTGTTTAACATGCTTAAGCCACTACCTGCATTTAAGACAGATATTCTAATTTGTTTGAATGTTGTAAGCTATGGTTTTTAATCACTTTTAACACAAAAATAACTCAATTACACACCGTAAGAACACTATTACATTTATTTAGACAATCCTTATCTATTACATCTTGCAAAATAAATATTTTGTTTTGCTTTACCAGTACCAAAAAAGCTATAAAAATAAAAGTATGATCCAGTTAAACATGTATTATAGTGTGCTAGGATCACCAAAACATCAAAATATATATGAACTGATAACTATCTAATGCACTAACGCTTTTTGTTAACAAATTTCAATGAAGTTATCATAGTTAAAGCATTTTTTCTTCCTTTGTTACTGTTATGCCTCTGTTTAAAACAAAACCTCCCCAATACACAAACATCATATTTGTATATATGTGTAATATAATATGCAAAAAATCAAATATCTGAAAATTGTAACTGTCAAGGAGAGATGCATGGTAACCAAAAAAGTATACAGTAGAGTCAAAGTAGGACGATCTTAGACACAATCTTCGCAAATAACTTGTTTGTGGCTATGTTCTGGACACACTGGCTTGCTGCAGGTAGCACATACCCGTGACACTTTTCTGTCAGTGTTGCGTGGGCAGAACGAGCAGCGTTTGCGTTCGCCAGGTACTTCAGCAACTCCAGGCAGCTCTGCAGGTGGAGCAGGTCTAACACCAATGCTTGCCATTGCTTCTCTAGTGGTTGAATGAAGGTTTGGAATCTGTGACCTTCTCTCAATTCAATTCAATTCAATTCACTTTATTTGTATAGCGCCAAATCACAACATAGTCGCCCCAAGGCGACTCTACATGTGGCTTGACCAGTCCATACCCAAGCTCTCTAAGGAAGACACGACGCCTGCGGGTGCCTTCTGAGGATTTCCAGTCAGGGAATGACTGGGACCAGTTGGACATGGTTCACTGCAAAACGGTAACATGTCATGATTAGAAGTGGAAAATTACAATATAATCTAAGCCTATCATGTTAAAGAACCTACATATCTTTCCGGGGTCATAAATGACTAAAGTTTCCGTCATCCTTATCACACTGATTGGCCGATTCCTGCAAAAAACTATGAATAGTTGTAGGACAAGTAGATAGACAAATTCATGAGAGGAAACTTTTTTCTGATTAATAATATTAAAACGGCACATAGTATTTTACAGCTGGGGTCATAAATGACTCCACTCGGTCGCTTGAGGGTTAAAGCTGTATCACGAAAGTGAGCAGGCATGAGTCAGTCTATGAATGTCACCTATGCAGACAAAGAAGCCTGTAAAGCCATTTAATCATCACCTAAAGGTGTCATTCAGTGTCTCTGAATCAACCCCTGGGAAACTGGCCAACAGCGATGCTTGACAACCTTTTGTGAATGTACTGCAACTTAACCTACATGTAAACTCTTAACCTAACCAAACCTTGACCATAATAGTTGTGAAATAAGTAATGTATCAGTCTGACATACCTATTCAGGAAAGGCAATTCCTAATGCATTCATATAACGACACCAAAAGGCACCTGAACTCTGCAGATAGCAACATAAAGAGGACCTGACAAAATGCTGCTGCTACAATCATTGTTTTATCATGGAAACACAAGAGTTTTCAAATTAGGACCTATTTCTAGCTTGCAACCTGAAGTCTAGCCCTAAGTAGGCTCAGCTGAACTTGGAGTATCTATCCCTTGTGCTGTGGTCTTATTTAGAGGAGAAAATAAACAACTCATCAGAACACCACAGGCCAAAAGAGATATAAACATTCAGGCGGGATAGGGAGTTATGAAACCCTGTACAATCTATCTGTGCTTCCAACCCGAAGTCTAGCTCCATGGCTGCATAATTTAATGTGTTTTCTCTCCGATGTGTTGAAGTCTTGCCTTCCATAATAGAAAAAATAAGCAACAAACAATAACACCACAGGCCATGTGTTAAGAAGTCCCTGTGTTGATCCATGCCCCAGCTGGAAATGTGTCTATTGGATATCTCTACTGGCCGTCTCCTGATCCCGATGACAGGTCTTCTGCCAATTCAGTGTGATGACGAGCAGACATCCTGCGCTGCTGGAATGTCCTTATTCCATTTCATTTTGGGTAACCAGAAATTACTTTGGATAGCCCTAAGAATGCTTCTATTCAAAGTCAGAAACTAAAGAAGAAAAGCAAAAAAGAAAATAACATAAAAGAAACTCTAAAAACAGATGGAGTGGTTTAATGAAAAATGTCTGCAGATCTGTATCTCAAAATCTGTGCCACTTGCAGTCTCCTCTAACGAGTGTTGCTCATTCTCATGTCCCAGCACTTACTGCCCCATTTGTCCAGCATTTAGATTCCTAAAAGGTATTGTGTGTGTGTGTTTTAGGAGGCATTCCTTTTTTTGCATGATGTCATTGTTATGACATCCAGGTGTCTCATAAGCTGCTGATGATCAAGTCAGCGTTTTCCTTTTCAGTGTATAAATGAGTCATGACCACAGATTAACTATGACACCTGCCCCAAACTAATCCTATCAAGTGTAATGTGCTGTAATAGCCATGACAGAGGTGCTGGAAACAGTGACAGTAATAGCAAACAGGCAGCAGAGCTAACGTTTGGAAATGAAAGAAAGTGATACATAAGCTCATTCAAGCTACATACATCTTCAGGTCCACGAGCAGTTGGCCAGTGACACAAATTTTCTTGCCTCTATACACCACCATAATGGAGTTGTAGAAGTTGTAGATACACCGAATCCTTACTGGGTTCAACAAACATGCATCGTTTCAAAGTGAAATCAATAATATGAGACAAAATTATGTTATTGCCCACATTGCACAATTGTGCTTTGGTAATTCTCTTTGTTGGTGAAAATGTGAACCGCCACTATATCCTCTTAACAGAATAAAACGTGACAAATTAAGATAAATAATATTAAATTATTAAGTCTCTGTTTGACCAGCTGAAAGGAAAACATTTCCCATCATGCATTGTGATGTCAGTGGAGTGCAGCCACACCAAGTCCAGTGCTGCTGTCACTGTGACATTGCAGCAAGTTGGGGTTGGACAGCAATCTAAGTGTGCATCGATGCATTGTGTGCAGACCTGACTCATCTCAATCAGTCTGTTCAAGAATCAATCTCATGTGTAAACCAACGGACCATCAGTTATGAAAGAAAAGACAGCGGGATTTGATTGGATGGGCAGCAAGCATCCTGTATTGATAAATTTGTTTGGACTTTGTGTCTTTTTCCTCACTATTAGCACAGAGGTCAACACAGTCATTTTCTTGCCAATTTAATTTGCTCTTTAAGTAAGGTGCTAAATTGATTTCTGTTTGGTTGCCTTTGTTTTGCTGCTGTGATAGATGAGAGCAATTACTTCTGCTTTTTTATACAATAACTTTGTATGCAAATAGTTACAGATCCACTAATATTGAAGTAAACTCATTGTTCTTTGTGGATTTCATCTACAACAGTTGGTTTTAAATTACCAGGAAAACAGACGAGGTATCAATTTTGTGCTTCTATTCTTCTATGTTAACGGCACTGAAAATGCAATATTCTGCCAATACAACAGACATAATGAGGCTGGTTCTTGTATTTCTGTATAGAGTGCGGTCAGATCATATCAATATGTTGATGTGGTTTTCTTTTTGTTTGGCTGTGCTATCTGACACATCATTTGAAGAGAACATTTTGAAGAGAAAATGTATTTTAAATTACTGACTTTCAAATTTAAAGTTGCCGAAGTGTGTTTGAGGTGAACAACATAAATTTTATGTAAGAAAAACAGGCATCACAAAGCAAGCACATTGTCTGAATTGTAGCTTCAACAAAGTCCAACTAAGTAACATAACAAACTTGGTAATATTCAGGTATGTACAGCAGAAAATTTCATGCTTACAATCAATTTGGGGCTTAAAAACACTTCCAGTTACAATCTGTTATGTATTTTGGGAGGTTGAGCAACCTAATATCAATATCGAGTTTGGTTATGACTAAGCATGTACAACAGAATTTGTTTCACTCTCAAGCAATTAAAAAAATCCTCAACTTCACTGACCTTGACCTTTTACATTCTGACCCCAAAATTAGTACGATTCTTGACGTGTCACAAGTTAACATTTGTAAACAATGGGGTCCAGAGGACAGACCTCTTTGTGTCCGGATGGGGGAAACACCACATTAACTAAAAGTTTTCAGTCCTGCTGGCTCCCTCTCCCCTCACCCGACCTCTCCCTCCTGCTCTCTCTCCATCTCTCACAGTGTCACAGCTGGTGATCACGCTAGAGGAGTGGATTGGATTTAAGATCAACAGTTCCCCAGTAGAACTTGGATCCCTTTGTTAATGTGAAAGAGCCATTGAAAAGAATCGGATCGTTCACGAACGACACAACGCTATTGGCATAATGTTCGTCAAGTCAAAATTTACTCCTCCGTGCATAGTTTGCTAAAGTTCAGTTCTGAGTCAGCAGCTAGCATTTTACGTGTATCTACTAAGCTATCTGTTAAACAGGTTTATCTATGCGTTGCCTTGGTGAAGTAGACATCGGTAAGTGGTTGTTTTTAGCTTCTCAGGCAAATATACCAGAAACTGTAAATGAGCTAAAATTAAGCTAACTTAGCAGTAGCACAGATGAAGCATAAAACTGGTAACAAAGGCAGACTCAACAATCAGATACTTAATGCATTAACAGTATACCTTAATGTATGCCTACTTAAGGTGATGTATACCTACTTAATGTATTAACAGGATAGCTAGAAATCTGTAAATAACAGTGATGGAGGCTTTATTCAGCTTTGCTCTAAACACATAGACTAGTTTGGTAGGTAACGTCAGAGATTGACCTCATTCTCATTAACTCGAAAAAAGGGCTCCCCCTCCTTACAAAAGCCAATTTAACTACTGCCTGGAACATCCTTTCCCTGAGCGAGGATGACCATCTTTCATGTTGGACTCTTCCATTGACCTTGAAATTTGACATTCTGATGCTAAATAGAAGTCGATTGCAAAGGGACTCAAACATCTGAAAATTCTGAGTTGATTGGTCAACCAGTTTTCTGGTACATGTGAGAGACTTGCAGAAGGACAGACAGTGACTGTGACCTCTCCAGTGTTGGAGGGCAGAGGGGTTGAAAAGATAAGGATGAAAATACCATCAAATAAAAGCTAAATGTCAGCACCTGAATCTCATAGTGACTTTTTTTCTGCTCAAATCCACTAAGCTGCAGTGCAGAGTCGAAACAAACCTGTCTGAATGCATACATTCCAGTCACTATTCACATCTTCTATGTCATTTCATACGCAAAGTCAGGAGATGATTTAATACTCCATGAAAATTGTCAGAATGAGCGAAGATTAAGTTAATATTGAGAACATACCATTTGCTGAAAAAAAGACTGAACACAAACCTGATTCTTAAAGTTAAATTAAAATGAGGTCATCCAGGAAAAAAAACTGATATACTATTCTGAGCTAGGCCTGAAATTCATTTCATTACAAAACAAACACCACAGATATGCAGGTGAAAACATATACTCCTTATCAGAGATAAAAATGAAAAAAAAAACACCCCTAACACAAAATTACAAAGTGGAAATCAAATGTTCATGTTCTCAAATCAGCCAGTTCCATGGGGATTACATAAAGTCAGGCACAAAAACAATGAATGCAACCTATTATTTAACAATAGTCAGTGAGCGTTTGATGATGAAAAGGAGGGGCAGGTTTTTAGGGGGACTGCACCACAGATCCAATACCCTCAGGACAAGAATGATGTTTGTCCGCTTGGTGGGACAAGACAGAGAAAATCCCCAGATTCCTCCTATGAATGGCACCGATGATTCACCTGCAGCAGCAGTTTACCTCGTCTCTGACATGTGACTGACACGCTGAGTGTAAGAGGCGTTTGTCTCCCGCGGGCCTGCACCATCATGTCCTCTTCATCTTTTGATCCTCTTTCTTCTTTCTTTCTTTCTTTCTTTCTTTCTTTCTTTCTTTCTTTCGCCTTCTGCTTCTATTTGTTGCAGATTTTTTTGTGGTTTTTCAGGCACATGATGAGATCAGCCAAGCATTCATTAATTGGCCTGATTACAATTTGCATGCATGATGACTAATAAATCAATGGTGTGATTTGCTTAATCATGAATATTAGTTATTAAGTAACAACACAAGTTTCATTAATGTCCAGCGCATCATATTTTATATTATTTGCAAATAGTAGCTTCCATTCTTTGAATCACAACCTTCAAATTGGATCAGTGGCCAAAAATTCTACAAGTGATGATAATCCTTTGTGTATCTGTATTCCATAAAACAAAATAATGAATTATGGCTGCAAAAATGTCTGACCAAAAGTTGTGTTGCAATTACAAAAACGCATCACATTGCTTTCAAGCATGCTGGCCATGGAGCACCCCACCCCCCTTTCCCCACTGGCCACCACTTGGGGGTGGTCTTGCATTTTTCATCATGAGGAGTATCACAAGGAGTTATATGCAGGGACAGAGGTGCACACAGTGGTGGAAGAAGATAGACATACTCTATAACAAGTACAAGTCCTGCATTTTCAATGCAGGACTTTTATGTATGTAAAACATACATGAAGTATCAAAAGTAAAAGTACTCATTACACAGACCAGCCCATTACAGAACAATATATATCATATTGTTTGATTGCATGTGTTCATAGTTTTACTGTTGCAGCTGCTGAACGTGGAGTTAATTTTTATTACTTCATATATATTTTAGATAATACCTAAAGCTTGACAGTTTGAATTTGTCTGGCTTCACACCCAAGAAGTCAACCATCTAACTACTCCATCCCGTCACTGCAAGTACTGATTGAACGCAAGTGCGAATATCAGCAGTGTTTCTTTCTAGCCTATGTTGATTTTCGCAAAGCATTCAATTTAGATGATCCTGAAAATTCACAGGATCCCCAACAAGTTGCTGTATGTCATAGCCAGCCAACGTTGTACAACTTTTTGTCGACTCTGCCACCTCCAGCTCCACCTCCTGTGATTTTGTTAGCACCACCGCCTCTAAGCCATACAACAAAGCTGGTCTCACTACTGTTTTGTAAACTTTCCCTTTCACACTAGCAGATACCCTTGTGTCACAAATCACTCCTGTCACTCTTGTCCACCCATCCTACCCTGTCTGCACTCTCTTCTTCACCTCTCTAACACATTCTTTGAACCTTCATCACCTCTACTCCTTGCAACCTCACTATTCCGCTGTGTTCCCCCTCATTCACACACATTCTCCATCTTGCTCCAACTGACTTTAATTCCCCTTCTCTCCAGAGCATACCTTGACTGGAGGAGAGGTCTCCAATCTTGTCTCAACCTGCTCCCTACTCTCACTACAGGTCACGATGTCATCTGCAGACATTTTAGTCCATGTGGACTCCTGTCGATTTCACAATGATTGAGATTCATAAAGGAGGACCATGGGTATGCACAGCTTTATAAATGTGATGATGAAAAAAATTTGTATGGACATGTCTGCCTTTGTGCATGCGCACACTTTTAGTTGTGAATCTACACCGTGTTTTAAAAATGAGGCTCCTGGAGTTGTTCCCCGGGCGCCAGATTGTGGCTGCCCACTGCTCCTATAGTTTGGATTGTGACTAATTGTAATTAGGATGGTTTAAATGCAGCAGACTAATTTCATTGTACAAATAATGTGTGACAATAAAGTCATTCTCATGATAATAATAATAATATTAATAATAATCATCATCATCATCACTATATGTAGTGCTTTCTCATAAATCAATCCCCTTTTGGTCAGGGGTACAAAAACAACTAAAGAACAAGAAGAACAAAAGGTATAGATGTATATTTAAATATTCTAATATTTAAAATCATCTACAATGCCTTACACTGTGTTGTGTTTGTCATACAACAAGTCACATGGGGTGATGTCGACATACATCATCAGCTAAAAATAGAACATTTGTCGAACGCTAACGCCTGGTACATGTGACTGAGTGAAGAGCCCACTAACACATTTGCCACATTTGTCCCTACGCTCACTGTGCCATCTGTGCCCCTGTGAAGCAAAACCTGTGTTTGATTACTGCCGCTGCAGGGCTCTTCTGGAACACTTTGCCCAGTCCTGGTTTCAAATTGTTGGCTTGTTTCCTGCATCGAACCATTAGTAAAGCTATTTTATTTATTCATTTAAATACACTGCATTTAACATTGGTAAATACTGGAACATTTTAATTCCCATAATTGTGCCCCTTTAAATAAAATCTCTGCAGTGAGCACGGTGCTGTAATATGAGAAGCAGTAATTAGTGTGTCATTCTGAGTGTGTGTTAGTGCTGCAGAGAGGGAGGCAAGCAGCCACATTAATGACAACCGCACTTATGTAAAGCGCCGTATTTATAGAGCCATCTGGATTTCAGAGGGCCCCAGTCGGAAAGTCCGCAAACCACCAGTCATGACACAAATACACAAACATCCACAAAACATAACTGAAGATACTGCAGAATAAACTTATTCATGAAACAAATATTACTCATCATACCTCTGTCTCTTCATAATTCACTCCATGATATCACCTGCAGGTGTGATCAACCTGGTCTCATCAAGGTTTAGTGATGGAATCTGATGTTTTACTCATGGAAATGGCACAAAAACATATTCCCATTTATGGTTAACTGTGAGAGCAGTTCTGTAAATGTGACTACTTTTTTTGACTCGCACCATTTTTGTCTTTTACATGTAAGTAAATACAGTGGATTCTATGGAGAGAATTTTTTGGCAAAATGGTCTCAAATGTACGTAACATGATCTACAAATGAAAACTAAGATTTACAAATGTGTAAAACAATCCGTGTGTAATTTTAGGCAAGGTTTTGGAGCATTTATTTCCATCCACACTTCTAAGCCGTGTTGTTTCATCAACACCACATTCCACAACTGTGGCACTCAGGGAAGTGAGGTCTTTGCCAGCCAGAACCAGCACACACCTCTCACCCATAATGAGTCTCGGATCACATTTCTGGTTTGCATTCCCATAATGCCGTAGTTCATTTCCATGACACTTCACCGCTACCAAAGGCCGCCGAATGCCAAGTGCTCCATATGTTAGTATTTCCCAGGATGTTTGACACACACCCGATCCAGGCTAACTAAAAATATGGATTTATTCACAACTGGTCTAGCTTTGGTCATATGTCACACTACTCATTTGATTATCTACCCAATTGCTTATTTGCATTACTTGTTCTGATTCCTTTGATCCTGATTACAGGATCAAAACACAATTGACAGACAAAAGGTGATGCCAGCATAATCTCCACGTTTACGTATCAAAGATCAGTGATCAGGATCAAAGGTCAGTAATCAGATTCAAAGGTCGTGATCAACCCCTTGATCGTGACCCCTACTAGCATACTATATAGAAGGTCAAAAGCAGTATGTCTCAATCGTTAGTATCCGAATACTCAGTATGCAGGAAAGCCTCCATCACAACTGCACGCACGATTGGTGGGATCATTCGTCCTCTGCGATTTGTGGGTGCCATGGAGGACGTGGAGGACGTAGAGGCAGAGGAAAGGTTGCACGGGCGCCGTCAGAAAGGCGGAAGAATGGCGTACAGCCGCCGTGCATGTTACAGGTGCAACATGAGATGCCCGGACATGCAGGGACGCCAATAGCAATGTGTAGTCGCTGGGCGCCTTTTGTACTCCCAGCCTGGGGAGTGCCAAACTTGTGCCGTGCCTCATTTGCGTACGCATGTTGTGGGTATGTGCAGCGTCCACAGCATGCAGGGGCAAATGCTCCCGCACAGCGTGAGACGTGTGTCGGACATTCTGTATTTTTTCTTTTTTTTGTGTTTGTAGTAATAACAACATATTGAACATCAGGTGAACAATACAAACACACATCTAAACAAAGAACACATGATGGCAGGGGTTTACATAAAATGACTACATGTTAGATTATTAAAGTGTTATACAGGGGAACAGACCCCGCGGCAGAGGCAAATCAGAGGGCGGGCATTTAATTTTCGTGCGGGGGAATAATTATGAAATCAACATTTTCACTGCTTTGAAATCACATTTTCGACATGACAACCACATATTGCTACGTGAATTTCACCGCGATTTCAACAGCCGACCGACAATTAACAATATTGCCAATCATATTTACGACACTGAGGATATTTCACAGCCATGTACAGTTACAAACGTGGGCTAAATTGTTCCATAAACACAGCACGCTATAAGCCAACGTCCTATAATACCATAATAGTTATAAATCTCTGGTTAAGCATTTAATCAACCACACACAGTAAACTACCACACACAAGTTGCACATCAGTGTGCGTCACGATCATTTACACCACGGCGGGTGCAACTTCAGCAGAGAAATAACTGTAGGCCGACTCACGTTCTCAATAAAGTTGAAGTCGACGTTTTTGGGAGTGGAATCTAATAATGTGTT